>PVJA010017500.1:0-43663 GCA_004027025.1 Myocastor coypus | reverse complement strand
GAATAAATTGTATGCTGTTAGCAGTTATCTAATCAGTTATCAGTTATCTAATAATTTAGCCTAATGCCACATTCAGATATCAAATAGAATCTCTCTAATTTGAAAGACAAACTACCAGGAATGATAATATAATAAAAACAACAAAAACACATTTATTTTCCCTAATATTTACTGCAATGTTTAAAAGTAAAATTTGTTGTCTTAAAACTAGAACAGAATCACTATTTCATATCCTCAATCTTAAAGACCCTTAGAGATAGCAAATATCCCCTGGGACATACCTACATAGTTACCAAATAGTTATACATGTATATTTCAAGTTATACAACAGTATTTGGCTTTTACTTAAGAGTGTGGATTTATCGTTTAATAGATCTGGGTTAAGCTTTCAGCAGATTATATTTCTGATTCTTCAAATTTAATGTGGAGGAAACACCAAAAATCAAATATTTTAAAATGATTGAACAAAATGAATAAAATGAGTTCAAGATTTTATATATATATATATATATATATATATATATATATATCTTTTATATATATATAAATAAATATCTTTTATAAGGATAAAATAAAATGGAGACTTACATATTTATAAAATATTTTTATATATGATCTAAAGTATATAATACATAGACTATATAATAACATATTATAATAGTACATATTAGTATTATTTTTCAATTACTATTCATTATAACAAAAATTAAAAAATTAAATAATTTAGGTTTTTTAATGCCCTGATTCTAGGATCATGACTCACCTAAGGATATCAACTTTCCAGGCTAGATGAGTATTTAGCCTTAACTTATCAACATAGTTCAAATTATAATTGTGGAATTTCAGTTTAATGTTCAACACATCTCTCCTCATAACTTTCTGGAAGACAGTAATGAGTTAGTAGTACACAATAGTTTGTTTTAATTGAGAATGATAACATCTCTTTCTCTTTCACAGGAAGAAAATGACTATAATTTGATAATAAAGTCCACTGTGGGCGAATTGGTTTGGTTTCCCTTTCATGTGAACAGGGCTTTTGAGGGGATGTCTCCAGTTTCTTAGTTCACAGAAAGTGAGAATGTGAAGAAGCCAAGCTGCACGTCTGGAGTAGAATGCAGGAAAGTGAGTTTCAAGAGATAAATTTTAACCCCACATGAAAGGAAGACAGTGTAAGGTAGGGAAGGGGTGGTGGTGGTGGAGTTCAAGTAGCAGTGCTGTTGCTCTGAGTGTTGGATTATTTTCGTAGATCTTTCAAACTGGACTGAATAGCCATAGATAGTTTTCTGTGAAAAATGTAATGATTGTTTAGTTTTTTGAGACATTTAAAAAATGATGTCTGCCAAGTATGTGCAGAATATAATTTATTTTACTAGACTGTGAGGAAAACCTTTTTTTTTTTTTTTTCAGGACTGGGGTTTGAACTCACGACCTTGCACTTGCCAGGCAGGCACTTGTGCCACAGAGCTATCTCCCCAGCCCTTGTGAGGAAAACCTTTTTAAAAGGTTCTCAACCTGTGGGTTGTGACCCCGGCAGGAGTCACCTAAAGCCATTGGAAAATGTTATTTATTACATTCCAAATCATAACTGTAGCAACATTACGGCCACCAAAATTATTTTTTAGTTTGGGGTCACTGCAACATGAGGAACTGTATTGCGGGGTAAACAGCATTAGAAATGTTGAGAACCACTGCTTTAGGATAATTCTTAACCTTTTATGAGGCAAGAGACAGGTATGCTAAACTTGTGACCCACAGGCTGTTGCTTTCCTTAAAAAATAAGGTATAATAACAAATATAAAACAATAAAGGGGATTAGGGAGATAGTTCAGTAGAATAAGTACTTGCTTGGCACACAGAAGGGGCTGAGTTCAATCCCTTGTTTCACAAAAATAAATAACTCAAAGGGAAATGCTGTTGCTAGCATACATTAACTATGTCATACACGTTTTATAGTCTATATAAAGACAACTCGGGCCTGGCAGGATGGCTCTGTGGTCTAAAGCGCCTGCTTGGGACAGCTTAGGCGGCTTCAGGGACCGCGGTTCGATCCCCGGCACCACATGCTGCACTAGCCCTGCCCTCGGGGTGGGCTGAGCCGGCCATAAAAATGAGTGAATAAACAAATAAAGGTTGTGAAACAAGAAATAGATAAATAAATTTTTAAAAATAAAGACAACTCACTTTCATTCAGTGTGACCATTTTGTTTCTTACTTCATTCCTTTCACCCTACTCCTCACACTGGAAGTGAAGATCTTGGCCAGGTCCCCAGTAGGAAACAAGTACTCAACAGAGATTTCATGAAGACTGTGTCTATAATGAATATTACATTCTCTGCATTTTCTGTCTCTCCATATTAGACTTTATTCCATTTTATCTGTTTATTGATTTCATCCAGTTCCTGGGTCATTTCTTATCTAAGTTATAAATTCTACCAGAGTGTTATTGAAACTACTAGAGTTAGGCAGTAAAAAACCTTTGCGATTTCTTTGTGAAACAATTTATACTATGGAATGATAAAACTTATATATTCAGTCCTTTGGAGACCAATTCAATTTTTGTTTTGCAATAGATTCTCCAAGTTTTTTTTTTTGTTGTTGTTGTTGCTGTTGTTTGTTTGTTTTGCAGTAGCAGCGATTGAACTCAGGACCTTATGTTTGCCAGGCAGGGACTTATGCTGCTGAGCTATCTTCTCTCCAACTTACAATAGATTCTCATTTGTAGCTAATGCTGATCTTCACTTCATGATTCTCTGCTTCAAACTAGCCACATTCTGGGATTATAGGTGTGTACTATCGTGCCCAGCCTGATCAATTTATTTTTAATATTAAAAATGGAAGTAAAGTAGTAGAATTAGCCTTAGTCTATACCAGGGACACAAATCCTATATATATAAATACTAGCAATGTTATAGGTTTCCATTATACATCTATCTATTTCCTAACCTTTCCTAACCACTCTTGACGTCCATGAGAGACTTCTCACGGAATTTCCCAATTTGTACCTTGAATGTGGGTGTATCCTCCCTCCCTAACAAATCTTTGAGAAAAAAATGCTTTATCACATTTTCTTCTTTTTTTAAGTTCCATATTTGGCATATATTAGATCATTGCTGAATAAATAACTTAATCAGTATACATTTGGATATTGATGTTTGTTCATAAAGCAATAAAACTTCATATCCACAAATGTTAATAAGTATGTATTTTGTAGTTCATGTACAAAATGTAGTCTTGTAATCTGCAAGTTTACCAATGTTTCTTAACTACTTATGTGTTAGTTGCTCTTCTCTCTATACTGGGACAAATATCTGACACTCAAGCTTAGAGGAGGAAAGGTTTATATAACTCATAGTTACTGGTGGTTTCATAGTTTAAAGCTGCCTGAATTACATAGCAAGACCTGGGAACACTGCACCGTCATGTTCAGGATGATCTGCTGCCAACCTCCAAGAGAGGCCATCAGAAGGCACATGCTGTCAGTTTAATGGTTCTATACCTCAAGGGCCCTGGCTCTCAAGCCCTGCCCTGGTCCTGTGGCCCCGCCCCCTGAGCCTTGCATTTCACAGCTCCATGATTTACATGAGGCTTTGGGGTTATAACTAGATACAAACCATAGCATTCTGCCCCTGGACTCCCAAAGTTTTATCTACATCTCTTTCTGCAAAAGGCATTTTAGTCCATCTCTAAAAGTTGCTTAAGCATTGCTGAAAAGCCCAAGTCCCAATTTTCCTCCAAAATTCAAGGCAAACTCTCAACTGTGAGCCCCTGTACAAATAAAAAGTTAAATACGTCCAACATTCAAAGGCATAAGACAAACATTGCTATTCCAAAAGGTTTATACAGAAGGATACAAACCACTGGGGCCAAAACAAGTCCAATGTCTGACAGGGCAAACATTAAATCCTGTAGATCCTTGTGGAATATCCAAAGCAATCTGTGGCAAATTGCGAGCTCCATTTGGCTCTGCCCCTATGACACCCTTGGTAGTAGCTACCATAGTTTCTCTCTTAGGCTGGCTTTGCTTCCACCTTGCAGTTTTCCTTAGATGATCCACATTCCTGGCTTTTCCAAACTTCTGGGGTTTCCACAGAGTAGGCTTCTCTCTCACAGCTTTACACACAGCCCTCCATTCTGGAACATGGGACTCTGTAACTTTCTCCTCACAGCAAATTCCCTCACCCTTGTGATTTTGAGGCTGCAAAGGGCCAGAACCTGCCACCTCCTGTGATGCCCTCATAACATGTTTTTTACTCTTCTGTTTCTCCTGGGCAGTGGAGATCTCCACTCTACCTTTGCATTCTACAGCTTTATTGGTGCTTCCTGTCTGGCCAAACTCACAACATTTTCAATCATTCTATTGGGCTGTTTGCTCCTCATTCTCAGCATATATTTGTCTAAGATCCCTCAGCAATAACTATGCCAGTGCCCCAATTTTTGACTGCTTTGAAATATCCTTTGAAAGGTTAATTAGCTCCCCATGTTTAATCTCAGTCTCAGGCAAAGTCTCTGGACATGATTCAGACAAACTTTCTGCTAGCCAAAACACAAATGATACAGAGTTCAACAACCAATGCAGTCCTCCCTCCCATCAGAACCTCCCCAGCCTGTTTTTTACAGTCAGGCTTCCCATCAACTTTCTGGTCTGAGCTATGACCAGAATCGTCCAAACAGAGCAGCCAAAGCTGGTGCAATGCTTCGCTTGTAGGCAACATCTCTTAACCTTTTCTATCTCTTCCCATAAGCCATTGCCAAAAGCTTGTAATCCACATTGTCAGGTATAGCCACAGCAACAAACCCACTCCTGATACCCAATTCTGTCTTACTCTTCTCTCATTGCTGGGACAATTGCCCGACATGCAAGCTCAGGGAAGGAAAGGTTTATTTAGTTTATTTATTGGAGGTTTTGTAGTTTAAAGCAGTTTGAATTACATAGCAAGACTTCAAGATACTGCGCCACTGTGTCCAGGATTATCCACTCCATACCTCCAGGAGAGGCCACCAAGCCTGGGGGGAGGGTGTGGGGAAGGCACATGCTATCAGTTTCATGGTTCTGTACCTCAGTGGCCCTGCCCTCAAGTCCTGCCCTGGTTCTCTGGACCTGCTTTTCAAGCTGTGTGCTTGAAAACTCTATGATTTACATGAGGCTTTGGGGGCACAACTAGAAACAAACCATAACAACTTTTTTCTTTATTTTTCAAGGCATTTTACTGGGATAGAATTTATATTCTCCATAAAATTTATACACTATTGTGTATCATTCAGTGTGCTCAGTACCTAACGGAATTGTGTAGCCATCATGACTATAGAAGTTTAGAGCATTATTTTATCACCATAGAAAATCAATATAAGTTTTTGTTTGCTGTTGTTGTTTTATGTATTTTGTGCAGGCTCATTTTGCAACTTGAACTTGCGATCCTCCAGTTTTCAAGACTCTTATTGCTGGGATTACATGTGTGTGCCACCATGCCCAGTCTTGGTGGCCAGGTCAGCACACCCTGGGCTAGGGCCAGCACGGCATGTCATACCAGGGATGAAAAACAGTATAAATTATCAGTGATTTACCTTTTTACTGAATCCTCTTCTCTCCCAGGTCTATCAACCATTGATCTACTTTATACACAAAGATTTGCCTACTCTGGACATCTTATACATAAGGAGTAATTTGAAATCTTTTTAGTGGATTTCTTTTACTTAGCAAGGTTTACCCATGTATTAGTTCAGCATTTTTTGTGCTGGATTAATAGTCCATTGTAGTTATGTACCACATTTAATTATCATTATATCAGTTGATAAATATTGCATCTTCAACATTTGACTACTATAAATTTTACTGTGAATATCCATGTGTAAGTTTTCTTTGAGGAATGGATTTTCCACTTCAAATGAGACATATTTCTTAACATTTGAGTGACTGTCAAAATAGGCTTTCCAAAAGATCTGCACTATTTTCTTAGCATCATTATCTGAGGATTCCAGATTCTCCACATTTTCACCAACACTTTTTATTCTTTCTTCGTCTTAGCCATCACTGTGTCTATGAAATATGGTAAGTAATTTTCATACATGTTTGCTTTTTATGTATTATCTTTCTTTGATAATATTACTTTCAAAAATTAGGATTCTTTTTTCTTGTGCTTTGTGCTTGCCAAGCAGATGGGTAGACCACTGAGCTATTTCCTAGCTGAGTTCTCTTTTTTAAAGCCATCTTGAGAATGATATCTATAAGATAGTCACATCTTCGTTATAGTCAACAGATATTTTAATTCTATGTTATTAACTTATTGAATAAAGCAGAATGAGTTTTTAATTTCCAGAATTTTTAATCTGAGAGCAAAACAGAAAATTACTTTTCCTAGATTCTCATTTAAAAAAGAACGTATTTTAGACTTCAAATTTATCTTGCAATATGGAATTGTCTACATTATACTTACTATTTAAATATGCTTATTTCAGATGTTTTATATTCCTAAATGGCAAAAATGATTAAATTAGGAGCATATTTACAAAAGAGGAAAAGAAGTATAAACTTTTTTTCATTTTCCTTGTCTCTTATTCTCTTTTATTACCCTTTTTTGTTTTCTTTTAAAACAAACATTTACTTGAGAGTATAGCAATAATTCAAATTACATTAGAAGTAGCGCACATCAAGAAAACCAGAATGATGGACATTCGAAGCATGGTTTTAGTATTGCACATTGCTATTCTAAGTATCAAAAACCTGTTCTAGATATTTAGTATCATTGTCTAATTCATCCTGTGTATTTAAGTGTATGGTTTTGCCCCTGCCATGTTTCCTAACTTTTCTGCTTGCTGTGTCTTCGCTGTTTAATCCTTAAATTCTTGATGTCCATTTGGTTGTGTTATGCCTTTCCATATTTAATTCTTCTTTTGAGTTCTTACACTAGGGAAAATCTATCATATTTTTACATGCAGGTCTTCATTTCTTTCACTTATGAGTATATCTTCAAGATACATCCACTTATATATTAAGTCTTTTAGTTTATCATTCTTTATATCTGAGTAATGCTCCATTGTATGAAAACACCACAACTTTGTCAACCATTCTTCAGATAATGAGCATTTTGGTTGTTTCCAAGATTTGGCTATTACAAATTATGCTACTGTAAACATAGGTGTACAAACATCAGTATGATATGATGTTTTTAGTTCTGGGAGAATTCCCAGTAGGTGGATAGCTAGATTGAATGAGATTTCCAGTCCTAGTTTTTTAAGGAGTCTCCACACTGATCTCTATAATGGTTGCAGCATTCTGCATTCCCACTGGCAGGGGAGGTGTTTCTTTCTCCCCAAAGCCTCTCCGACATTTGTTGTTGGTTCATCTCTTTATGTAGCCATTCTTGCTGGGGTGAGATGGCATCCAAGTGTTATTTTCATTTTCATTTCCTGGATGGCTAGCGATGTGCACCTCTTCTTCACGTATTTATAAGCTTCTAGTATTTCTTCTTCTGAGAAGTATGGGGCCTGGCAGGATGGCTCAGCGGTCTAAAGTGCCTGCTTAGGAATGCTTAGGCTGCTGCAGGGACCATGGTTCGATCCCTGGCACCACATGCTGCCCCAGCCCTGTCCTCAGGGCAGGCTGAGCCGGCCAAAAAAATAAACAAAAGTTCTGAAACAAGAACAAAAAAAAAAAAAAAAAAAAAAAAAAAAGAAGTGTGTGTTCATCTTGGATACCCTTTTCTGCATTAGGTCCTTGAATTTTGGGACCTTAATATTTTTCAGTTCTTTATAAATTCTAGATAGTAGATCTCTGTCTAAGTACTTATTAATTAAAAATTTTCCAAAATTTGTGGATTGTGTTTTCACTTGGATGGTCGTTTCTTTTGATGTGCAAAAACTTCTCAGCAAGAGGAGGTCCAAGTTGCTGATTCTTTCAAGTGTAACTCGTGCATTTTGATTTTTGTCCATGAAGTGTTTGCCTACTCCAGTGTCTTCAAGATTTCTTCCCACTTTGTCTTCCAGGAGATTTGGTGTTTTCCTCTTTTGATATTTAGATCTTTAATCCATTTAGATTTTAGTTTAGTACATGATGATAGACTTGGGTCAAGTTTTAATTTCTGGCATGTAGAGAGCCAGTTTTTCCAGCACCATTTGTTAAAGAGGCTATCTTTCTTCCAGTAAACCTGTTTAGTCCCTTTTGTCAAACACAAAGTGGCTGAATTTGTTTGTATTTGCTTCTGCATCTTATAATCTATATCATTGATCCTTAGGTCTATTTTTTTGCCAATACTATGTTGATTTTATCACTGTAGCTTGGTAGTATAACTTTAGGTTACGAATTGTAATGCCTCCTGCCTTATCTTTGTTGACCGTGATTGTCTTTGCTATGCTAGGTCTTTTGTGGTTCCAAATACATTTTAGGAATGATTTCTCCAAATCTGTGAAGTATGTTAATGGTATTTTAGTAAATATTACATTAAATCTATATAACAATTTATGGAGTATGGCTATCTTCACAATGTTGGTTCTTCCTATCCAGGAGAATGGAATATCTTTTTATTTTCTGAAATCCTCTACAATCTCTTTTTTTTTTTTTCAGAATACTGTAGGTTTTGCATCTATGTTTATGAGATAGATTGGCCTGTAGTTCTCAATTTTGGTTGCATCTTTCTCTAGTTTGGTATCAGTACAATACTTGCTTCCAGGAATGCTTTTGGAAGGATTGTTTCCTTTTCAATTTGTTGAAGAGTTTGAGGAATATTGGGATTATATCTTTGGTAATTTCTTGTAGAATTCAGTGATGAATCCATTAAGACCTGGACTTTTCTTTTTCAGAAGGTTTTTTTTTAATTGCATTTTGCATTCATTGGCTGTTATTGGTTTATTAAGTGTCTTTATATCTTCTTGATTCCGTTTTGGTAAAGTGTACCTTTCTAGAAATGTGTCTTCAACTGTGTAAGAGCAAATATTGTGAAAATATTGTGAAAGTAGCTATTAATGATCTTCTGAAGCTGTACTGAGTCTGTGGTAAGTTAACACTTTTTATTCCTTATTGCTTGAATTTGGGTTTTTTTTTCTTTTTTTGATGAGGTTAGTCAGGGGCATATCAATTTCATTTAATCTTTCAAAGGACCACCTTTTTTTTTTTTTTTTTTTTTGGTCTTTTTGAGACAGGGTCTCGCTATGCAGTTCAGGCTGGCCTTGAGCTCACTCTTGTAGCCCAGGCTGGTCTTGAACTTGCACCGATCCTCCTGCCTCAGCCTCCCGAGTACTGGGATTACAGGCTTGGGCCACCACGCCCGGCTTTTGATTCATTAATTCTTTTTATTGTTTTCTTTCTCTTGATTGTATTAATTTCCTCCCATCTTTGGGTTTTGAGTTTGGTTTGTTCTTCATTTTCTGGATGATTTAGGTGCACCATTAGAGTATTTATTTGTTGCCCTTCTGTTTTCTTAATGTGTGAGCTTATAGCTATAAATTTTCCTCTAAGAACTGCTTGCAATTCATCCCATAAATTCCAGTAAGTTGTGTTTGAACTTTCATTAAATTGTAGACATTGTTTAATTTCTTGTTTAATTTCATCTGTAATCCGTTGGTTGCTGAGAAAGGTACTGTTTAATTTCCATGTATTTCTGGAGTTTTTGTGATTTTTTTTGTCATTTATTTCCAGTTTCACTACACTGTGGTCAGATAAACATGCATGGGACAGTTTCTGCTTTCTTGCATATACCTAAGCATGACCTGTGGACTAGTATGCAGCGTGTTTTAGAAAACGTCCTGTATGTAGCTGAAAAACAATGTGTGTTCAGAAGTGGTTGGGTGGAACACTCTGTATATGTTCACTAAGTCCATTTGTTCCAAGTTCTTGTTCAGATCTACTTCTTTGCTAATTTTTCATCTACCTGACCTACCTTTTTGGGATAAAGTGGTGTTAAGGTCTGCTGTTATGATTGTGGTATTGGATATTAGAATTTTCTTGTTTATTAAGATTTGTCTTATATTTCTGGGTTTTACTGTGTTAGGTGAGTACATATTTGTGAATGTTAATTTTTCATCTTGAATTTTTCCCCTAACCAATATGTAGTGGCATTCTTTATTTCATTTGATCAATCTTGGTTTGAAGTTCAGAATGTCTGCAGACAAGATTGCAATCCCTGCTTTCTTCAGAGGTGCTGGGACATATAGTGTTGTTTTCCATCCTTTGACTTTCAGCCTATGAATTTCATGAGTTAAGTTTTTCTTGTATGCAGCATATTGTTGGATTTTGCTTCCTAATCCACTGTGCCAGTCTATTTCTTTTAATTGGAGAATTAAGTACATTTATATTGATGGTTATAATTGAAAAGTATTGGCTTATGATTGACTTGTTTTTTTACCTACTGCCTGTTTTTCTCCTGTGTTTAATTGGTTGCCCTATTTGGTGGGTTCTTTCTGTTCTCATTCATGGAGTTTGGGTCATTTTGGTCCCTCTCTAATATATTTTTTAGTAGTGTGTGTAGGGTTGGCTTTGACATCATGAAATTCTTTAGTTGTTCTTTGTCATGGAAATATTTCACTTCTCCCTCATGCCTGAAAGAGAGTTTTGCAGAATGTGGCAGTCTGGGCTGGAATTTTTTTCCATGGAGGACTTGAAGCACTCAGCTCCATGCTCTTCTTGACTTCATGGTTTGTGAAGAGAAATCTGCTGTTATTCTGATGGGTTTCCTTTAAATGTGATCTGTTTCTTTTCTCTAGCAGCTTTTAGTATTCTATTCTTCTGCTGAATTTCTGGAATCTTGACTATTTTATTGGGGGTGTGTTTTTAGTTGGGTTGATATTATTTAGAATTCCGTATGCCTCACTTACTGGATGCCAGATTGTTTTCTCATATTTGAAACTTTTCTGCATTACTTCTGCCCAAATTCTTTTTATATCATTTATATTTATTCCTTTCTCATTGCTGGGTATTAGTCTCATGCTGTCCATCTTTTAATCATCTTGCAGCTGTTGCATTATTTTTTCTTGCATCCTAGTTGTTTTGAAGAGATCCTTTCTTCACTTTTCACTAGCTGCAATGGTGTCTTCAAGATATGAAACTTTATCTTCACTTTCTTTCATACAGTGTTGCCAACCTGAGATTGAGATTTTATTTTCCTGTATATCTCTTTGAAACCGCTTCATGCGATCTATTTCTTTCCTATATTGCTCATTCAAGGATTCCATCATTTTTCTATTCTCCTGTAATTTTTATCAATGTTTTCTTTAGAAACATTTATGAAGTCTTTATGTATAGTTTTCCTTTCTTTTTCTACTTCAGACATTATTCCTGATCTGATTTCCTCTCTGCCTTTCTGCAGTTATTCCTTCACTTTAGACACTATTAATTCAGAGATGTCTTTTATTACTTCAGAGGTTGTTTCTGATCTGATTTCTCCTATACTTTTCTGCAGTTGTTTTTGTTCTTCAGACACTATTGAGACATGTCTTTTTTTTTACTTCAGAGGTTATTTCTGATCTGAGTTCTTCTATGTGTTTCTGCACTTGTTTCTTTACCTGAGATGCTATTAATTCAGAGATTTTGGCTGTGTACTTCCCATTTTCTTCTATGTTCGTGTCTCCTTTGTTCTGCATGGACTCAGTGCCTGAGATTGCATTTTGCTCCTTCTCTTTGTCACTTTGTATAGCCGTGTCCTCTGACCTTCAGTGTAGAACTTTGCTAAAATTATATCATTAGTGCTTACTGAAATTTGGGTCGAGATCTACCAAATTTGATCTTATCCAGATGTGCCTGGCTGGGTCTGGCTGCTATGCTCAGCTTCCTCCTGCTGCAGTTCATGGAAGTAAGCCTGCTGTTGTCCTCTGGCCAGATGTTGAGCTAGTGGATTAGCTCGGACAGTCTGGCCCCCAGCCTCTCTGCAGCGAATTTTGCTGTAGGGTTCCACAGCAGATGCCAGGGCTGAGTCCTGGGCAGGGAAGAAGTTCTGGTGGTGGAAAAGTGCAGGCCAAGAATTCCTACCTGCACTCCCACTGGTTTGGGATCTGGTCAGGGAAGGAGTCCCATTGGCATGGGTGCCACAGTCCAAGAGTTCCTACCTGCACTGCTGCGGGTCCTGGGTCTTGTCAGGGAAGGAATTCCAGTGGCATGGGTGCTCTGGGCTGAGAGTTCCTCCCTGTGCATGAACTTTAAATGTAGGAAAAACAACATTTTTTTTTTTACATTTGTTTGGAAAATGGAAAGATTCAAGGAAAATTTTTGAAAGAGCATTTGGAACATATTTGACAATAAGATGAGTAAGTAGAAATTAATAACCTATATGCAAATATAAACAGAAGATACAATGAAAAATATGTCATTCACAGTACAATGGAAAAACATAAAATATTTATGAAATGTTTATGCATGAGTTCAACCAGACATTTTATGAAGAAATGATAAATTTTCAATAAGTGATAGGAATAAAAAGTGTTGTAGCTTATATCTATTGTTCCTCCAAAGTTTTCTGTTTGCATAGATGAGGCTTTCCGAGGTGGCTGGATCTAGAGTGTGTCATGCTGGGATGAAGGGTGGGTATGTGATTACTAAATTAGTCCACCGATTGTTTCGGCATAGTTCTGTGTGGAATCAAGGTGCTCCACCCTGGGACTGAGTACTGCCAGCCTAAGGGCATGCAGTCTGGATCAGATACAACGGACAGAGAGGGTTTCTGCTTGTCCCTTGGTACCGCGCTGCCTCCTACCGGCCATGGACGGTTTATCCTCTGTGATGCTTCCCTGCCTTGGAACCAGCAGAACTTGAGCTGAAGCCTTGACAAACTGAACTACAGCATGCCTCTCCTCCTCCACCACTGGCTGTGGAATGTTTTGTGTCAACAAGAAATGTCCTGATGATAAATACATTTGTAGAAGTAAAAAATCAATGTCATAATTGTGTTAACTGGATTTAAACTAATATGCAAATTTGGTGTGTTCTCAGTATAAACATTAGTAAAATTTTTAAAGCATTACACATACTATTATAGATAAAAATAAAGATTTACTATAGTCAGAAGAATAGAGAATAGAGACATTAAAATATGCTAAATGCTTTATTCATTAAAACATTCTCAGCCAGGTGTGGGTCACATGTCTGGTCCCAGCACTCTGCAGTCTGAGATAGGCGGGTCACAGCAAGCTCAAGACCATCTTGGAAGTGCACTTCACGTGGTGAGGCTTTATCTGAATGATGTTACAATTTTAAATCTAGTGAAGAAAGATGGATCATTCAAAACTGGCATTGGAAAAACTGGGTAAATATATGGGAAGCAATTGAAGTTTGAACTTAATCTTTTTAAAAAAATATGTATGTACGTATGTATGTATGTATGTATGTATGTAAATTTGTATGTATATTATTGCCAGCTCAGCCTGCCATGAGGGTGGGGCTGGTGCAGCATGTGGTGCCAGGCATTGAATCAAGGTCCTTGCGGTTGACTAAGCTTGACTAAGCAAGCGCTTTAGACCACTAAGCTATCTTGCCGGTCCCTGGAACCTAATTTAAAATATTTAAGCCAATCAAATATTTAAATGGTTACAAGCATAAAGTTTCAATTGTTAGAAGGACTGACCTGATATCTCAGTGGACTAAAAAAACCTGCTTAGGCAGAGGGCAGCAGCTGAGGTTTGATCCTTGGCTTGCTGTACCAGCCTAGCCCATGGGGCATGCTGAGAGATTGACTGGATGTGGTGGCATGTACCTATAATCCCAGTGCTTAGGAAACTGAAAACAGGAGAATCACTACAAGCCTGATCTACATAGTGAGACCCTGTACACCGTGTAGACCCTTTTGTAAATACAGAAAAAAAAATGTTTCAATTGCTAGAAATGGTCAGAGGAGACTTTCTTATAATCTTAAAAATGGAGAAATTTTTGCTTAGAAATACATCATACACCAAAACCATATGAATACTTATTGAAAAATTCATCTCCATAAAATTTCTGGATTCCAAAAAACTATCAAAAACTAAATAAAAAGATAAATAGTCAAAATATGTAATAATTATTGTTACAAAAATAATAGTAAATAATAATAATGTAAAGAATGCAGAAAATCAAAGTGTATAATTTGAGCATCTTCTTCAAGGGGCTCAAGGCAAATTCCTAAACTTCATATTCTCAAGCTCACACATAAGAAATATGATCTCTAAATGAGAGATCCCCAGTACTGCATGCCCATGTCAGTCCCGAAGCCCTGGGTTCTCCCTGCTGGCCCAGAAGCTGGCCGTGGTGGCTTACACCTGTAATACCAGTGCTGAGGAGGCTAAGACAGGAGGATGACTATGAGCCTCCCGGCTGTGTAGCGAAACTTTATACTAAATAAGAGAGAAAGAGACAGAGACAGAGAGAGAGGAGAGAGAGACGGAGAGACAGAGAGGGAGAGTGAGAGCAAGAGCGAGAGAGAGAGAGAGAGAGAGAGAGAGAGAGAGAGAGAGAGAGAGAAAGAGAGATTTTTTTAAAAGGGGGTCACTCAGTGGCATAAGTGCCTGCCTGGCAAGTGCAAGATCCTGAATTCAGACCTCAGTATTGTAAACAAACAAACAAACAAATAAATAAATGTATTTTGTTGAGTAGGTGAGAGCCAAAGTTTCCATCAGATGTAGAGCAGAAAAGTAGGCAAATTCTAAATGTAGAAAGATAGCAAATTCTTTCCAAATGTGTATAGTACATATTATAAGTAATTATCAAAATTTTAAGCTTATGTATTCTTATTCTTTTCCTCAGTAACTTCATAACTGTTTTTATATATCATTGAAAAAAGTTTGCATTTAGATACATTTTCCTTGTTACCTCAAAAATATTTCTTCTTTCTCTTGGAATTAACCAACTATTCATTTTACACATGGGCTTATACCTGAATCATTGCAAAATTATCAGTGGAAAGGGCTACATGTTACCTATTTGTAAGAGCAAAGTGTGGATCCAACCAGTATAATCATAATAACAAAACAACAATATGCAATGTATTAATTATTGGAACTATCCTACTAAACTATTGTGAAACTATCTCATTGCTATTTCTTTTCGTTAAAATTAATTTTAAAAATAAAAATATATTGTTTTGGGGGCCCGGCAGGATGGTTCAGTGGTCTAAAGAGCCTACTTAGGAAAGCTTAGGTGGTTGTAGGGACCACGGTTTGATCCCCGGCACCACATGCTGTGCCAGCCCTGCCCTCAGGGCAGGCTGAACCGGCCATAAAAATAAATAAATAAACAAAAGTTCTGAAATAAGAAAATAAATAAATAAATTAAAAAATAAAAATACACTGTTTTTAAAGTAAATTTCAAAATAAAAGTAAATAGGACCAGAAAAAATTGAAGGATAATTGAAAGGAAGAGTTAACTTTTAGTTATTTGACCAATCTTCTTTTTTTTTTTTTTGTCTTTTTGAGGCAGGGTCTCACTATACAGTTCTACTTTTTGAGGCAGAGTCTTGCTATGCAGGCTACTTTTGTAGCCCAGGCTGGCCTCAAGCTTGCAACGATCCTCCTGCCTCAGCCTCCCGAGTGCTGGGATTACAGACATACACCACCATGCTCGGCTTTTACCAATCTTGTATACCTATGTCTGCTAATCTGAGCAACAGATTTGATCATAAAATATGTAATATAACAACCATTATTAACTTTTATTCCTGTTTATAATTTTGAACCATATATATTGTTGTATGTTGCTCTGTTTCTGTCTTTGTTTTTGTTTTTAGTCTTTAAAATAAAATTTAAAAATAAAAAAGATATTAATAAAAATACATAAAGAAAAAATATTTCATGTAACAATCTCTAAAATACAATTTTTGTATGCTTTTTCTTTTAGAAAACCAAAAATGCAACAGAATGATTATAGCTAAAGCACATAATATTTCTGGAAAATCATTTCAACCCAATGTAGAGAGATACTATGTCCAGTTGGCCATAAAATTCTGTGGGTATTCTGCTATTTTCCAATCAAGGCTTAAAGTGTACTATTCTATTCCAGAAACTTAAGTCAGTCCTAGGAGGTGACACACTGTAGTGTGAAGGACAGAAGCTTAATCCACATTGTCCCTTATAGCCAGATGCTTGTCTCAGACAATTATTTTGCCACATTATCTTCATGTCTAACAAGAGAAGTCAGTGCACTGAACCTTGAAAATTCAATGAATTCATGCTTGAAAATAGTACCTGGTGCACAAAAGTGTTTCATAGATTTTACTACCTCGAATGAGGTACACTAGAAAACAGCAGAGTCCATTGTGCAGAGTTGGAGACAACAAGGTGAGTTTGCTGTGACTTTCAGAGTAGAGAAAATCTTTGCTGTGTGAGTATGCTACAGAGCACATTATTTCCAGTCCAACAACACTGTAAAATACTAATAGAGTGAATAACATGGTGATGTGGATATTTCCGGATAGTGAGATAAAATTAACCTTCATCTTATACTTCACTAGTGTAGCACAGTTTGTCAGCCTGTATGCTTTGGTCTTCAATGTTGTTAACAAATCCTAACATTTTAAATGTACCTTAAATATAAAATAGCAAGGGCTGCTGGCAGAACTGTCCCTTTTGGCTCCTTGAAAGTATTTTGTCTTTAATTCTTCGTTTTATTATTGCAATCTGGCATTATTTTGCTTCTTCATCTTCCTTTTCATATATGTATATATGCCTTCCTGTGTGTTCCCTTTACATTGCTGTTTTGTGAGCCCCATCACCTCTCACCCTTTTGGCCAAGGTCAAGTGTAGTATCTGTTTTGCCAGTCACCATCTAGAACAGAGAGAAAATTTGTTTTTTGCCTGAACCAGGAAACATTTCATTTTTATGTAGTTGTTCACCCCATTATATATAATATAGGTATTATGTATTACACATATTGCCTCTATTAATTTCTTTTAATGCTACTCTGATACTTAGTTGGATGCCTAAATAAAACTATTTCTTTGGCCATTTCTTTTTTATAACATCTGTTTCAATCTATGCTGCTTGTTTTCACTTCGGTGGCATATCTTATTACTTTTTATGTGCTCATTTAGGGTTTTAAAAATTATTTATTCTCTAATCAACATTATCGATAAAATCGTATCTCTTAGTCCCTCTCTGACACCGGCCAGTACCTGCTGCCACTGTTCACATGTTTCAGTGTTTTCAATTTAGTTCACGTACCTTGCCTAATGGATACTTTAGTATTAGAACCATGCTTAATGTTATCTTCCTACTGCAATTTTTGCCATATCGCTGGGGATCAAATCCAGGGCTGGTTTATCACTGACTTATTTCCAATCCTATTTATTTTGTGTTTTGAGAGAGGGACTTACAAATGAGCTGGCTAGAACTTGAATGTCTAATTCTCCTGCCTGTGCCTTCCCGGGGCAGCAATTCCAGGCTTGTGTTGTACACCTGTTTGTTGTCAAAGCACCTCTTTAAAGTAAGCGTTTGCAGATATCTTTTCTTTTGTATTTTGGCTGCTACTACGTGCAGTACAGAAGATGCAGAATTTCTTTAAGTAGTTTGGCGCTAAAATAGTTTCCACGCTTTAGAAGGATGTGCTCCTCCAGCCTACCTGAGCGTCTTCACTCATTTCACCTCCACATCCTACCCAGTGCTAGAGACCCACTCAGCTGCCATCTGTTCATGACCCAGTCTTGGATGTCACCATCTGGAAGGAGTCTCACCCACCTCTGGATTCACAGCCCTTTGTCTAGCCTTTTCTTGCATGCTCACTTCGGTCTTGCATTTGCTTTGTTGCTAGCTTGTTTGAAGGTGCTTGCATTCTTTGAAGATTTTTAAATCTGTAAATCCAAATAAACTAGTGCCTAACTAAAGAGACAGAGAGAGAGAGAGAGGGAGAGAGAGAGAACAGTTAACTTTCTCTACTTTATTCAGGACTCTACTGGAATTCTCTCCAGCTATATGTTTAAACTAAACTAATTTAAGTGTCATTACAGTTGATTCAGTTAAATAGTCATAAATATTGTTTTGGGTGTTTTGAATTGTTCTGTGACCAATCACTTAAAATGATAATATATAATATTCAAAAATATTTCCTAAGTTTTTCTCTGCTTTTAAAATGTTAGAATCTGGCAGGCTGGCCAGATAGCTGGGCAGATTAAAGCATCTGCTCAGGAAGATGCAGGGACCCCGTTTGATCCCTGGTGTGCTGTGCCGGCCCTGCCCCGGAGCATTCTGAGATGGCAATTGAGACTGGGTGTGGTGGTGCGAGTCTGTAATCCCAGCATTTGGAAGGCTGAGAATAGGAGGATCATTATAAGTCTGATGTGTGTACTGAGACTCTGTAGACCCTGTACCATATACAAAAAAAAAAAAAATAATAAAATAAATAAATAAATAAATAAAGTTGGCTACAGTCATAATATAATAGGGAATCCAAAATATTAAGTGAGAATTAATATGTAGATTAATATATGAGAGTGGGGCCCGGCGGGATGGCGGGATGGCTCAGTGGTCTAAAGCACCTGCTTGGGAAAGCTTGGGTGGCTTCAGGGACCACGGTTTGATACCCGGCACCACATGCTGCGCCAGCCCTGCCCTCAGGGCAGGCTGAGCTGGCCATAAAAAAAATGACTAAATAAACAAATAAAGGTTCTGAAATAAGAAAAAAATAAATAAATAAAATTTAAAAAAATAATATATGAGTGAACTTTAGACAGCTTGTGCCTTCATGGGTAGAAGCACCAGCAGCCACTTCTGTGACTGCATTGTCTATGTGAAATGTGTGTTTCTCACATGTCTTTGTTATGACTAGAAATGTATACAGAATACTAAAGAAAGGATAAAAGAGTAGAACTGATATTATCTAAGTAAAATTTACTTGTAGTTAGTTTTCTCGTTTTCAAGTTAATAGTCACTTCTTTTTCGTACACGGGCAATGCATGTCTGTCTACAAGTTATAAACCTCCGAACACTTTTCTTGCCATTTTTCTCATATTTGTGTTGGTGCACATTAAAATCAGTCCTCATTAAGCTCTTAACTTACCTGACAACCATTCAACCTGGAATTTGTTAGCTCAACAACTTACAGATTTATTTTCCTTTGGGAAATTAAGGGAAGGAGACATCATATTGTATTGTATTGTAGACATATAATTCAATGTATGGTTATGTGTTATATAAATGATATTCCTAATTTTAGATAAATGAGATATTATTACCCTATGACAAAAGTATTTCTGTTTGTTCTTCTTTTGTTGTTTTATTTATCTATATATCGCTTTACCTTCCCAAATCTTTTTCACTTTGTTGTCCTTTTTTCTCTTGCTCTTTTACTTAGCCTTTCTATTCACTAGCCAGGCTCTCCTCCCTCTGGCATTTTTTACAATTGTTTTCCGAGGTGAAATAGGCCTCTCTCCTGCTGCAGCTGCTACTCCAACCCCTGCTGCACTAAATTGACACTTGGGCAAGCAATGGCTCTCGTCAGTCACTCTGAAGCTGCTACTTCCAGAAGTGTCGATTTAGTGCAGCAGGGGACGAGGTGCCAGCTGCAGAAGTAGGGCACGGAAAAACCCAACAAAGAACTCTGCCCTCCCTCACTGTGCATGGTGCTTGGTAGGAGGAAGAGGAGGAAGGAGGGAGCTGCCAGTGTCAGAGACAAAAGTGCAGAATAATAAGAGGTTGCCGTGAAGGGCGTTGGGGCTACAAAACACACAGCCTAGTAACTACGGTAGACTTACGAAGGAAAAGAAGGGAAAGAAAAACCCAAATCATGGCCAACTTTCTATTACTTGCTTTCAAATCGTATTGAAAATGATAACAAAAAACACTGATGCTCCTTGATGCTCACTCTTTCTTGGAGAGGCAATGCTTTTCAATCGTGGTGACTTAAATATCCAGAAAAGTGTGTGTGCATCCTGCGGATTTGGGGAAGAAGCTGAAGCTACAGTAGGGACTGGGAAGCCTCTCGACTTTCCTTGGCAAATCTTGCTTTTCATTTCCTGTTGACATAAACACCTACTCTGCTTAATTAAAAGTCATTTGTGAACATTAACACTACGGGTATCTGGCTAACTGTTAATGCCATAGGTAATCCTTCTACACCTTTAGTAAAATTGCTGCATAAGTATATATACCCCAAAGACAGAGAAAAGGGTTCATCTTAGGGTAACATTTCCACTTCTGTTCCCCTTTGTTCCAATAATTTTCTGTAATTTTGTAAATATAGGCTCTACTATACCATGAGCTGAGACAGAACGTGTCAGATGAATTCCGAAAATGCTATATACAATTCAATTTTATTGCATATGCTGGAGATTTTTTAAAGTGTAATACTTTTTAATAAAGACCTATTTCAAATGTGACATTGTAGAAAAAAAAAAAAACTGCGCATGTTACTTTTGCTGGATTTTTACCATTGTATTCATCATGTACTCTGAGGTGAGCTGAAGTAATAATTGACTTTTTATATGCAATGTAAAATGGAAACGTCTTTTGTGCCCAGGAGTTCTGATGGCACTCCTTCACAAGGTCCTACTATCTGGCTCAGTTTCGTTTCTGAAACTTGAAGTCAATGAGATCTTTGATGTTGCAGTATTGTGACTGTAGGATATAGACTAGAGAGAGGCTCTTGCTAAGGCAGTTGGAAGAAAAACTTTGTATGTTGACTTATTTTTTATCTCTTCATATTACAAATGACCCAGAGTACAATTTTATCAAAGTGCCTCTTATCCTGTAAGAATTTGTTTGTTATATTTTAGAATATATTTAAATAAACGCATCTTAAGTTTCTATTTGAACACATTTAGGTAGGCATGGCAAGTGTCTGGTACGCGCTGAGAATTGCCTTTAACTAGGTGCTAATCTGGAACATGAAAGAGAGTGGTGACGCATCTGTCCATCAGCTTGGGTAGATATAAATTCATGATCTCTGGAGGGCGAGGGTTCATGAAGAAATGTTCCTTGGAACGGCTGGGCTAAGGAGAACACGCTGGGCTTTCAAGATCGCAAAATGCTGAACTCTGGAGTAAACAATACTGGCGGGAAAAACCCTTCTTTCCTCTGTCCTCCCCCCGCCCCACTCTCCTTTCCTAATCTTTGCCCTATTTTTTCTTCCTTCCTTTCCTTCCACATTTCTCTCTCCATTCTTTTCTTTTTATTCTCATGTTTTATGAAGTTCAAAGACACAGAACTGAGGTAAAATAGAAGAAATTATGAAAGAAAGGAAATCAAGAAATTTGTAAGTTAAAAATTTTACTTTTAAGAGGAACTCCAACTTTTATACACAGAAGTTATTCACTTTTCCCCTACCCAGAAATGCAGTAAAATATTTTTGGGGTCTCTAAGTTGGGCTCTAGATGCATACATTTCACCTGTAATCACTCTGCCTTCTGTAGATCTTTATCTTCAGAGAAACAACAGTATTAGTGGGCAGCAGATCGCAGTTTGAAACACAGGTAAATAGTTTGTATTCTAACATAGTCTATGGAATGGATAATGTGACAGATGGTAAGAATCAATATCTAAAATCACATAAAACATGACCCCAAGACCCCACAGACATACCTACTGCAGGCCATAATATGTTTCATTCTCTAAACACATGTCTTCACATCTGAATATTTTTTCTATTAAATAATTCCTCTTGGTGCATCTTACTGACCTGTTCTGAAAATTCACTTTCTGTAATGGGATAAGCAAACTTATTCCATGAAGCCTATGAGGAGAGTTCTCTCATTTCCTTTTTTTGGAAACCTACTTGCAAGCTCTCCAATGACAATGCAACTCAATGAAGAGAATGGAAATAGCCTGTGCCTTCACCATGCAAAATTAATGACAACTAATGTCACCGCAGAAGAGGCATATGTAGTCCAAGCTCTTGCTTATGATGTGGAAAGAATTGCCAAGTATACAACCAGTGGTAAGCAGCTAAGTTTATTGAAAATTGCAGGATGCGGTAGTGAGGGCAAGTGCTTACCCAAAAGATGATTCAGAAAAGCACTGCACACAGATCATACATAACATATGGAAACAACAATAGTATTAAGGCCAGGTTAATCGGTCTTTTGGAATTTAAAGATTGAGAGCCCCATTCCAGTTTTTGCCACCTGAATCTACAGGTGTGAATAACAAGACTAACAGGTACTATATCAGGGGCTCCCAACACACATGCTTATCCCAAAATTCACTCTGATATTATTACATTTATGACATGCAGTGCATATCTATGAACCCTTAATGAAGTGGAGTAGGGTGAACTGTTAAAGGTCAAGTTAGAGAACCCACTCAGAGCATCGGAGATCTCTCAAATTTTTATTATTTTATTTCTTCTATTAGGACAATGACCATATGGTGTTCTTTAGAATTAAAGGAAGGGAGGGAGTGACTCCTTTAGCTTCACTGTAGCTTGCACTATTACTTAAATATATTTGCTGTTGCTGTTGCTTCCTTTTTTCTTGAGTATAGAAAAGGCCTCAGATATCTTGATATATTTAACTGACTCCCATTGGAAGAATCCTAACTAACATCATTTTTTCTCCCATTATGTATAATTGTACTGCCTTGTGTTTAAAATCTACTTATGAACATATTCATTGTTTAACAGAATGTATCTATGTTTTTAAATGTATGTTACTTTAATCATTGATTTATCATAGGATCTTTATATGCATCAATTAGTATCACATATTTTTGAGGCCTTGTAAAAGAAATTACAAGCCAGGTTATTAAATACTTATTTGTCCATTCATGAAATAACTGTAAGAAATAAAATAAATATTAGCATGAGGCACATGTTTAGGATGGTTCCACTGATAGTAACAGGGAAAATAAAAATTAATATTGATTAATTTAGAGGGAAATGAATAGAGTTTTCATTGACATTTTAGTTTATATACCTTTGACACAAATATATAATGTAAAGCATAAAACACACACACACACACAATCCACGCCGAGTTCCTGCCTGTACTACCTTACACTATCACATTGCATATTAAGCACACAGAAATGGTGACAATGTCAGGCACACACCTGAGCTACCTCTGCAATTCGTGCACATCTGCGAAGGTTCATAAGGTGAGGTCGATTCATACCTGTGAAAGTTTGCAATTCAATTCAGAAGCTCAGGACTTAACATCACAAAATACTGTGCTGGCTTGGAAATAAGCACCAGCTGACAAATGCAAAGATATTTTGTTCACAGTGTGTTGGTTGTAACTTGTCTCATCTAAAATGCTTGGCTTTCTGATTCAAGGGAGTTAAATCAACACCTAAACAGATAGTCAAATATTTTTTTAAAATACAAAGAAAAAGAGAAAAACAGAGGAAAGAGCAGTTGAAGAAGTGAGGGTGGTCATTCTTTTTAAGGTAGTTATACTATAGTATTACATAGTAATTTCAATGATACTGCATTGCTCAGAATTTTTTGGATCTTACTTTTGGAGACTACTTTCAAAAATTAATTTAAAAAACTGTTTTCCATAGAAAAATATCTTTATCTTTGAGAGTGGGTTAGCTTTTGACAATACTCAAAAGTTTGCCACAGCCAAAATTATAGAAAAGGAAGACCACCTTTATCAGGTTTAGAGGAGTAGGTTTAACTAAAATAAAAAGATTGTATTTTCTCTGTGGATCATAAACTGAAGTGGAGGCATCCTAACAAAAAGACCCACAAATTATCTTTTTGTAAAGTCACACAGTATAAAATTGTATTATGTACATAGATTTCACAGTCATCATTTCAGAGATAAATAATTTATAAGTGTGAATTCTGACATAATAAGTCATTCTTATTTTTCTGCATTTTTACTAAAAAATTTAAGGCATATGAAAATGTTGAAAAAAATTTTTTTATGATTGTCCTCTAAATATATCTATCTATTATTACATGTTATGCCTAATATTCATACTTATTCAACATATCTGTGTATTTAATTATTTACCCACCTATAAATCAATTTTATTTTGTTACATTGCACAGGACATTGCAGATAATATAACTGACATTAATATTAGCATATTAGCATACGGCTAACTAGAATTTGCTATTTTAATTTATCCCTTCGTATAAAATCCACATACAATGAAGTATATAATAAAACTTTTCAAATAATGTTGTTGCTGAGTGTTGACAAATGTATATGCAAATATATAGAAGCAAAATCCTTCTGAAAAATATTACCAGAACCATAGAAAGCGTCCTGGCATCTTCTACTGATTAATTTCCACTCACACCTAGCTCCCTAGCAGAGGCAGTTGTGATGTTTTCCACAAGACTAGTTCTACTTGTTTTAGAATTAACATAGAAGAAATCATATGGTTTGTGTTTTCTATAAGGTTTCTTTTACTTATAATGTTTTCAGATTAATGGCATGAGTGGTTTATTCAATAATTTTTCTTTAAGTTGCCAAGTATCATTTTGTTCTATAAACACATCAGGTTTTTGTCCATCCTCCTTTTTATGGGATGTGTTCTAGTCCCACAGTTGGACTTTCATTGAAAAACTTGCCATGAAAATTTTTCCATGTTTCAGACAAACATTTATGAGTGGAATGCTTGGTAATAGCATATGATGAGTTTTACAATGAACGTCAGATATTCTTGAACATTTTACATTTCCATGAAAAGTGATGGATTACACTTAATCTATAGCCTTACTATTTTTGTAATCATAAATATTTTCAATTCAAGGCATTTGAGTTGGTTCTATGGTGTTTTCTTATGCAGTTTTAATTTGGATTTTCTTAATGTTGTCAAATACACTTTCACTGAATGCTTATCACCCATATACAGCTTATTTTCGTTCTTCATGATAGTTACTTCTATAGTCATGACAATCGCTGAACTTACGGAAGCTGGACCATTTCTCCTCAGAGAAAGGAGAATTAAAGTTCTTCTAAGCCTCTGGTAACAGTTTCACTAGCCAAGCAACACACAGGTATCCTTCATGTGTATCTTTTTTTTTTTAATTTTTTAAATTTTTTGTGTAACTGGGGATTGAACTCAGGACCTTGCATTTGCCAGGCAGGCACTTGTGCCCCTAAGCTCTTTCCCCAGCTCCATTTCATGTGTATTTGTGTTTAAAGATCACTTACTTAATACATATTGCTAATTTATTAGTATTGAACTCATTGTCAACAGTTGCAATTCATACTTCATTGAAATTTCTCAGATGCGTATTTCCTCTAGGAGGCACTGCAGACTCCAAGTGTAATTGAAAATAATTTGCATTGTTCAGTTGGATGCTCTAGTGTTCAATAAGTATCAATAAAATGTGGGTGGTCAATAATTGTTTTTCAGATTGTTTATTCCTTATTAAACATTTATTTAGTTGCTCAGTTAATTTCCAGGTGAAGTGTGTTGAAATCTACGATTATGTCTTTGCTGTTACCTATTTTTTCTTCTTTTAATCTATATATTTTTTATTTGTGATGTATGTTTTCTTGATAAACTGTGTCATCACTTTGGAATAATCATCTATTATAATATTCTTCAACTTTAACTCTATTGTATCTGATGTTAGTATCCAGCTATTTTATGCTACTCCTTAAATGACATTGCAATTTTTTACACATATTCTTTCCACTTATTTATATTTCTATATTTTAAGAGCATCTCCTTTAATTATTCTATAACTTAGTTATTGTGACAATGTCTGCAGTTCAATTATTAGGCATTACCCTAACATTTGTTATGATTAATTATGTGGTTGTACTTATTGCTACTGATTATTTATCTATTTATTACTTTTGGTTTTGATTCCTCTGTTCTTCCATTCTACTTTGTATGGATTATTTGAAATAGTTTTGTATTATTATTTTTATACATTCATTTAATTTGCTTTTGCTTCTCCCTCTGTGCTTTATGTGCACCCTATTTAGCTGTGTGTTTAGATAATCCCCAAGCCTCACATGATCATAGGTGGGGCTGGGGTTTTCTCAGAGGTGACTGAGTCTAGCACGTGATGCTGGGATTCAAGGTGTGTGATTACTAAATATGTCTCCGATTGGCTTGGTGCTATAATGGCATATTTACAAAATAGCAGACTTTGAGGCATAATATAGCAAGGTTAAAAATCAATTAGAAGCCTGTGACCACAGGTTTCTACTGCTTGTCTAGGCCCAGATGCTCCCCCTTAACTATGCATGGGGCCAAACTGATGGTGTCTGGCTTATATTTTAAAAATACGCGATGATTACAACTTGCTTCAGGGACTTCAAGGATATTGTATCTGGGGAAGACTGGCCCAGTCAAGGACAATTTTAGCTCCACTTGCCCTCTCACCTTCTCGCAGAATGTTCCTGTCTAATGACAAGCAATCCATTTTCAGTAAATCTGCCTGAGAACATGTGATTTAATTCATGTAATCCATGTATTCAGCCATGTAATAAGCTGCTAACAGTTTTGTACTTGCCATTTGCAAGCTGAATTTAAACTAAACTCAAACCTAAGTCTGGGCTGGTGGTTTGAACGTCTGGGATCCCTAGCCTGTTAGCATAATGAAGGTTGCCTCCTAACTGCTCAATCCAGAGTCTTTCGTTTAGTTTTATATGAGTTTTCCGCAGCATCACTGCCTTACTATTAGTAGCCTAGGGAGAGTACAAACAGGCAGAAAGACGCTGCTGAGGCCCCTTGCCTGCTCTGCTGTCTTTTTCTGTCTGCCCTGGGCGCTTTCTTTTCTGCGATGTTTATCTGCCATGCCACCCTGCCTTGTAGCCAGGCAACTCTGGACTGAAACCTTTACAACCTGTGAACTAAATAGATCTTTCTTCCTTTAACTTTGAGTGTTGGGTATTTTATCTCAGCAACAAGCAAAGTAACTAAAACATCCTTAATATTTCATTCTAATAGTCTAGTTAGAATGACCATTATGCCACATTTTATAAAATACAAATTAATCTGACATCCTAAATAGTAATTTGATGTCTCCATTCTTCATGCCATATATACATTATATCCAGATAAACTGTAACCCCTCTCAACATAATTCAGTGCACTATTTATTTTAGGCTGTCATATACATTTTATAACAATACATAGTTTATTTATTTTATTTATGCATACCATTATCCTTTCTAGTGATCTTTTTGCCTTCATGCTGACTTGTGCTTTTATTAATTTTATTCTACTCCACAGTAATTCCTTTATCATTTCTTTTAGTTTAGGCATGCTAGAAACACATTCTGATACTTTTTACTTAAATTTTATTCATACATATTCATTATTAAAGAATATGTCAGTGGGCACAGAATTCTAGGTTGACAGCTTTTATTTGAATACTTGAAGCGCCTGCCTGCAAGCGCAGGGTCCCGAGTTCAATCCCTGGTACCGAAAAAAATGCATGTAGATACTAATACTACATTTAGAGGGCTAGGGTGATAGCTCAATAGAATAAGTGCTGCCTGAATACCACCATCTACTGTGTTTTATAGTTTGTAAAAGAATAAATAAATAAATAAAAATCTGTAATTTAGATCTTTGTTCAATTTGCATAATATAACATTTAACTTTGCTTTCAATTTTTTTCCTTCAGTTTTCAAGTCTAAATATGTTGTGGTTGTCTGTAAATCTATACATATTTCTTCTGTTTGATCTGAAATTTTCAGACCTGTAAATTTATATCTTTCATCAGTGTGTTTCCTTCCCATGTGTCTTGCCTATTTTTTAGTCTTTCTATTACACATATATTAGAAATTTGGAAATCATTTCTTGAGTCTTTGATATTCTAATCCGATTTTTTTCTCTTTCTTATTCACTTTGAGAATTAGTATTGGTCTAGCATCAAGTTTCTTCTTTTTCTTGGATGGTTCAGGCTGCCTTAAGGGTGGGTATGGGGACTGAACCACCATCCCCTGTGCCTGACTAGGACTGCTCCCACATTGCCCCCACAGGGGCTTAAATCACTGAGCTAACCCTCAAACATCCCAAGTTTCTGATTTTTCTGCTGGCATCTCCATACTTCAGTAAAGCCTACACATTGATTTCTCCTCCTCTTCCTCCTCCTTCTTCGGTGGCACCAGGACTCAAACTCAGGAGCCTGCACTTGCCAAGAAGCACTTATTCCACTGAGCTGTCTCCGCAACCCTAGTCCTTCTTTAATTCTAGCACTTAGGTGGTTCTGCATTAGTTTTCAGTGTTTGCCCACTCTTTCTGCAAATAGGCCTCACTTACTTTTGGATAGCATCCTGAGTGTTATGATTTTTCTTTTTCTGTGAGGACCTTCGACTATATTTTTCTGTATTTTTTCTGTATAGTGTTATTCAGCTTAAAGATTTGCTTTATAAGCTGCAGCTCAAAACTCCTTTTCTATTTTTACCTTTAGCTGGTATGCTTTGAACACACTGTGTGTATGCCTGTGTGTGTTTGTACACATGTGTGTACATGTATGTGTATGTGTAATTTGGGGCCCTTTTCTCCTTTCCAATATTTCTTACTTTCCAATAGTCCAATTGCATCTAAATATTTCATGTTATAGGTCTGAAAAACAGGGTTTAAGTTTATTACACTACACAATAAAAATTATCCATCCACTAAAGTTGACTTTATCTCGTGTTATGTATTATTTTATAATTAATACATTTTGGCTGATTATGTTATAAACAGAAGTTTATAATTTATGTTATATTGATATATTAAAATGTATTAATTATATGCTTAATCGTATAATGTCTATAATGTTCTTGTATGTGCAGTACAATACATTTATTATTTTTATAGTAATTATAAAATATATTTTAGTAACACATCTCAAACTCATGGAATATGTTTTATAATCTCTCTTGGATCCATGCAGGTGTGACTGAGTCTAAGAACTTTAACCGTCCATCATTCTCTCAGCCACTGCTACTGAATATTAGGGTTCCACTTTCCCCCTTCAATAGTGTGGTCTGCCACCATTGTGACTTGTGTGTCCTTGCTTCCACTACTCTGAGAAATGCCCGAGGAGGGACGCTCTGCGCGTGTTGCTGAGGGGACACAGATGTGACGGGTACCTGTTGGGTTGCAGCTTGCACTTCAACCGGCATCTGTTGTCTTCCCCCAGGACACTCTGAAGGCGCAGGGTGTGTGTTCTCACCTTTATTTACAAATATGAAAAATAAGCCCTAACCATTTCCAGGTTGCTCAAGGCCACACAGAAAGAAAGGGATGGAGTCGACTCTGTGTTTTGTATTCAGAGCTAAGTAGTTGGTACTGAAATTTCAAAAGATTTGTTTTTGTCCTTTGAGCAACTTTAGTAAAAGGATTTAGATACAAATGTATTTATTGTATCTAAAAGTAAAGCAATTTTCAAGTAGAAACATACATATGTGCACACACATACAATATATGATCAAGACATGTAGTAAATGTCGAAGTCAAAATTTAATTACAGTAAGGACTCATTGCTGTTAATGTCCCTCAAAAATACTCTCCCTTGCTTCAGATGCACCCTATCATTCTTGTCACCTTCTAAAGTTGTTCTTTTTGCATAGGTTTAGTTGCACTGTTTTGGCTGCGTGGAGCTCTTGAATTGATTAAAACACTTATCTTTCATGGTCATTTAGGTTTTGGGGGAGAGCTAGAAGTTGCACAGGTACCAGTGATGGTGAGGAAGGCGGCGAAAACACTGTAATATTCTTACAGAGCCTACCTTTCTGTTGGATGATACTCGGCCCAGCATTCACTGTGTTTTTGATCATACCTCATTAAAAGAATGAGGAGAGGGCTTCCAAAATTGCTTTAGAAAATAGCAAGAGCAGTGTGACAAATCTCTTTGAAGCAGAGCAGAACATTTCAAAGAGGATTAATACCAACATATTTTTTACCATAATACATTTTTAAATATTCATTTCATATTTTCACTACACTTCACACACATCCCAAATATTTGATTAGTTTTGGGAAATTTTACTGGATAAACTTTGGCTTTAGGATTAACTACACCACTAAAGGAAAGCTGTATATTGCATGTACAGGGTCTAACATTGCTCAAGACTTTTTCTTTCCCTGACATTAAATATTCAAAGTCCAGTTTCCTCACTGCTACAGCTAGAGAGCTTGGTCCACCTAGAAACACTCTCCATCTGTTCCTCAAATGCATTATTAAATGAGAGGCAACTAGAAGTTAGATGAACCCTTGCCAGCTGTAAACTAAATTCTGAGAAGTTTTGATATATTCTGTAAATCTCCTAAGGTACTTTGCCAGTTTTTAACCATAGGGAATTTTAGGCTTGGGATGTTTATGTTGAAAAGTTGCATTGAAATTCACTGCCCTTTCATTATCCTCAGTTTGTAATCTTTAAATACAGCTTCCTAAATCCCTAAAGTCTTAACCATATGGATTTTTGTTGTATTCAATTTTTCTACTGTCTATGTTTTTCAAGAAACAACCAAGCCACTCTACCTATGAGCAGGACAATGGGGTCCTGATGAGCACCCTTTGCACATATTCTGGGAGCCCATAGGAATCAGTTTGTCTATTTACAGATTATAACAGTTGGTAGTTGAATGTTTTATTTTCATTCCCAGTTGGTGCAATATGTTCACAGCTGACGCTAATGGCTGGCCCATTTGATTTCACATATGGTCCACTATTTGGGGCCCTCTCAGGCTTTCTTTTGTAGTTACTCTTCTCTTCCACTACCATGTATTTAGATTTGCTTTTGTCTGCTGGTCAAATGAAGAATAAACTCTCTGAACCTTGGCAGCTGTGGAGAAAACCAGCAACTCAGTTCATAAAGATTTGAAGAACTGGGTCAAAATGTCCCAGGAAGATTTTTGTTAAACACTGCAAACAAACAAAATGCCTCTCTACATTGCATGAGGCTGACAGCAGGCACCAAGTGTTCTCTTCTGTTTTGCTTTCACTTTGAAGCGTTGCCTAAGCTGCTCAGAAGTGTTCTCAGCACAGCTAAGTGTCAGAGAGTCCGCGCTGTCCTAGACATGCATTTACACTGAGAAGCATCATGCCACAAGTACTTGAGAAAACGTTTCCTTTTGGGCAGTTTGTAAAAGCTGATTAGTTTGCTGCTAAAATTCACTAAGAAACATAGTATTAAAAGTAAGCCAGGGTCTTTTTGCCATGACTTATCCCATAGAGCATATTAGACAAGAAGAACAGAGCTACAAAATTAATAACATTGAGAACCCAGATGCAAACACCCTCCAGCAGTCATTATAATTCAATACCTAGTCAGTGTTTATTCTAACTCTAAACTATAACTGATAAAGTCACAATCTCATAAAAAAGATTATTTTCAAGACTACTGAATTACCCTCTGTGAGTTAAAATACTCATTTATTCCTGGTTGCAGATTGTAATAGCTCTAATTCCCTAAGAAGTGGGCATTGTATGATAATTGAGTGGACTGAGATGTTAATTGTCCTCTGTGTCACCTCTAGATATTAAACTGCTTATCTCTTCCACCAGCAAACATTAATGTTGGCTTCTTTGTGCCTTTCATTTCAGACAATTTTGTGAGTCAAGCAATTTATTTGTAATAAGGAGGAAGAACTATTTGTGCAGAAGAAACATTTAAATTGCATCACATTTACCCCAAATTGAAGATGATGTTGCATACTGTTGGAGCTTTCCTAAGAAGCTGCTTTGATATACCTGGATAGTAATTGGAATTGTGGGAATATAATGGACAAATAGAGAACTATTAGCAGGTATCACTAGATTACCACTGCTTTTTTAGTTTTCTATACTGTGTTCTACTAGGAGCAACTTGTCTCTCAAGCTAATCTGATTGTTGAGAGTGTAATGTTGATCCTCTGTGCTGCTTCTTTTCAAGCACTGATAGGTGGAAGAATGGAGCGACAGTCCTTGTTGTAGGCTCTCCAAACTCATTCCGCGACGCTATTGCCCATAAAGCTTCCTGGTGCAGAGCTGACAGCACAGTGGGGTTCTGCGGAGGGAGATGGGAAAACACAAGTGGTGAGATATTTTACCAACATTTATTGTGTATCTGTTATACAGAATGCCTTGGGTTGCCCAATTCATAGAATCTTTTGAGGATTTTCTCATAGCTTGATTTTATAGATAAGAAAAAAAATACAAAAATCGTACAATGCTTAAAAGGCAAAGAATGACTACCTATGCTTTAAAAGTCATTCTGCAGCACTGCCTAATAAGACTAAGAATTATTTAGTTTGCCAAAGAATGCAGTGTTTCTTAGATGCACTGATGATACACTATTGACTGGGGAATACATGCTGTGAAAACACAGGTAGATGTGCATTTTACTGTCCAGTGGAAAGGAAAATGTTCTTTGGTGAACATAGAAAGTAAGTAAGCCCTGTGGATGAGGGGCTTTATTTTATGTACAGTATTAAATAAGTTTTGCCTAGTTTAGGGAATATATTTCAACATGATTTGCCTGATAGAGTATGTAACTTTCTCTTCTTTGAATTTTCTTTTAAAATAGATTTAGTGCTTGAAGCTTCCCTTACCGACAAGAGCATACTTTTCAAAACATATTTTGTTTAATTTGTATTTAAGTTGTATTTTTAACTTTTCTGAATCTATAGTGGGGTGAAGTTAAGCTGAATTGCATGATTGATTTTGTTCAGTTGGCAAGCTGTTGATATGTTGTATAGAAATCCAGGTCTACTTGAGCTCCGATATCTTGATATCTTCAAATTCATCATCCTTCCCCTCCCGTCTCAGATGAAGCAAAATTTCAAGTACGGTTGAAATATTGCTATTCTATTCCTAGATCTTGTGTTGCTGTAGGGCTTAATATTTCATTAAATTTTATCTGGACTGATTGCCTCTTTAGCCTAAGTAAGTTACACATTGTGTGGTCCAAAGTGGAAGCACAATCATTTATTAGATAAAAGAGTAAACAAAGTAAAAAAGGAAAATAAATAATTAACCATATGCTAACTAATCAATATGTTACTTTATTTCAAGTTTATCTTCCTCTTTAGTGAAAAAAAAATCACAATTACATTAAAACCTTTTCACATCAGGATCATTGAAGCATAGCAGAGAACCACTCTATATAAGATATACCTGTCCCTAAAAGTATGTTTCTAGATCAACTGAAATATTTAGTTACAAAAAGACACCATGTTTGAAATTGCAAAATAAGTCTTATTGCTTCTAATTAGTGGCTGTGAGATAGGGGAGCCTCTTTGGAGTGTACCTAAAAAATGATTTATTGAACCTTTAGAACTTTCAGGCTTATGGTTTTATGACACTCCTTAGCAGACCAAAAGGAGCTCATTCTATTTCCTTAGTTCTCTTGTTTATAAGTACACTACACTAATAAAAAAAAGAAAAGTCAATCAAACTATTGATTAGTGCCTGCTAGATACTGGGGCTCTGGTGAATAAGATTTATCTATAATTTGCCTTCGGCGTTTGTACTTGCAGATGTGCACCACCATGCCCAGCCAACAGTTTTATTATAATGTTGACTATATTCAATTCATGGTAATATGTATTACCATAATTCTTAAATGAAGTTAACCCATATATTTTCTCTATAAGGCACATAGTAGCCCTTGTATACTTAAAGACCCATGACAGTATTTTAGCACTGCTCAGGGAAGTCATTAAAAAAAAAAAAAAAAAAAAAAAAAAAAAAAAAAAAAAAAAAAAAAAAAAAAAAAAAAAAAAAAAAAAAAAAAAAAGCAAAGTCACCAATAAAAACCATGAAGACATGAAAAAGAGGCTGAAACAAACCCTCTATTGAGCAATTTTGTCAAAAATGGGAAAAATATATTTCCCTTCATATTGATATTGAACTTGCTTTGCCTGGCCAAGTATTGGGAGAGTGAAGATGTGATGGTCCTAGGATGATGCCTTAGGCAGCAGTGCAAACTGCCACTGATCTGGTTAAGTGATCTGCAGTTCGGAGGCAGCCGATAACCCCACAGTCTGAACTTCAGGACAAAGACATGGGTAGCCAGCCAGAACCAGTCCATGCCCTGGAATGCCACCTAGTACGACCTGGCTCTAGACCCATTAAAATAAAAATAAATTTTATTTTGTTGTAAGATTTTGAGAGAATAAACAGCAACTCTCATTAATATACTTGACTTCTGTCACTTTGCTATCTTAGTTCTTAGATTTCTTTCTCAGTCTCTCTCATCTTCTAAAACTTGCATTTCTCCACAAATCCTAAAAATACTTATGATCCTCAGGATTTCTTCCTAGGACTGTTGTGTTTTTCATCTTTAAGTGATCTTAAACACTTTGCTGGACTGTTATGCTTTAAACTGCCTTCTACGTTGACAGCAGTGGCCAACATTTTTGGCATCATTTTATTTTTATGAAAGACAATTTTGTCCACAAGGCAGTCATTGGGTGAGGGTGGAAGCCTTAAGACTAGATTTTCATAAGGAGCACACAGCTCCGATCTCCAGCATGTCCAGTAGGGTTTGCATTCTGATGAGAATCTAGTGCAGCAGCTGCTCTGACTGGAGGCTGAGCTAGGCAGTGCTGTGGGCAGTGCAGAGCCACTCTAAATCCAGATGAGGCTTTCCCTGCTCGGCTGCTGCTCACCTCCTGTTGTGCTTCCTGGTTCTCCGCAAGCCATGGACTGGGATCACAGTCCATGGCAGAGGACTTGGGGAATCCTCTTCTGCAGTGTGGCAAAGGTCCTTGGCATTCACTCTTGCCTTTGCCTGCCCTCTGGGACTTCACACGCATGCCTAGTGGTTTTAGCAGGTAATCTCCACTTCCATAAATGATGTCTGTCTTACAGAATTCCACAGTCAAGTACGTGTCTCCTCTTCCCAATCACAATCATGTTCATTTTTAGGAATCAGACTTCTATACAAACACTCATCCTGTCTTGGGTCCTATTTGTCACTGTTGTTCCTTCTCTGTGGCGAAAACTGCATCTGCCTGAGGAATGCTTGTCGTCACCCCCCAGATCTCAGCTCAGAAGATAATTATGGAAAGAAACTTCTGCTACCGCTATGAGTGAAACAGCTCCTCTACTCAGTTCACCAGCTGTTTGAAAATTATATTTAATCATAGTAGTTGAAAACCTTTGTACTTATTTATGTGCTTATATGACCACCTTCTCAACTATAATGCAAACTCCATGAAAGTCAAGAGCTGTGCAATCTACTTATTGTATATACAGTTTCTAGACTATGAATTGGAAACAATAGTTTCCCATTAAATATTTAGAATGCCGGCATCCAGCTCAGCTCTCAAAGTTGCTAGGGGAGGCAGTGGGAAGGGTGGTGGGAGGAGAGAGAAATAAAGACTCAGAAAAAGGAAAGCTCAGGTCAGGTGGAGCCCTCTCTCCTGATGGAAGGAAAGGAACTACTCAGCCACTGCCGTGCATTTATTTACACATACACAAGCTGGTGTCGTGTGCCACCCCTCTGCCTAGCAACCTGTGCACATGGCAGCCTCTGGGGGCCTCGTAGTCTCAGAGCCAGAGCGTTGTCGGGACCGGCCTTGCGCTAGCACCAACACGTGTGACCAATCTCCAACTTCAGCTGCTCCCCACATAGAATGAAGGAATAAATTTCTTTTCTATTTTATTCTGAATGAATGACACTATTGTTCATTTAATTATCCATAATCAAGAAGTTTTAGCTCCGACCTCCAGTTTTTATTGCCTACTTTGCTGCCTTCTGTTTCCAAAACCTTTTATTCTTGATCTCTGTCTCTAGCCTCTGTTCTCTCTAGGACTACTGCTATATTTAAAGTGGGATCATATTTTCCTTTTTTTGTAGCCAGTATCTCTTGAGTGATCTTCCTGTGTTATTTTTTATATCTCTGTATTTATCTAATTTCACCCGCATTAATTCCAAATAAACAATGACTTCAAGATCGCAATGACTGAAGCAACAAACTGTTATTTTCATGTTCACTGTGATAGTTAGTTTCCTGTCACTGTGAAAAAAATACCTGAGAAAATTAACTTGAAAGGATATATGGCTTAATTCTGGCTCAGAGCTTCAGAATTTTCAGTCCGTGGTCAGCTTGCTTCATTGCCATAGATCTGTGGTCATGCAGCACATCACGGCAGAAGGTTAGGGTAGAAGAATGCTATTCATCTTATAATAACTAAGAAACAGAAGGTGAGGATGCCAGATGGTATAATTCTCATGGTGACTTTTATTACATATGCTTCTCAACTAGAGCCCACCTTCTCTTTTTTCACCTTCAAATAATGCCATCAAGTTATAATGTCACCAATGGATCAGTACACTTGAAGCTAGAGCTCTCTACAATCCCATTTCTTCTCCTCAAACCATCAGCTGTCCAATAATGTTTTGACACATATGTTTTGGGAAATGTCTCGCATTTAATCTATAGACTGGGTTAATCTATAGGTCTGCTACAGGTGACTGAGTTCATCTTTGCTTAGATTGGTTCTAGGTTTTGCATCAGATTAGTCCATGTGAAGCTTGGAATGAAGAATGGCTGTCTAGTGTCTGTCATGCTCATGGTAAAGGAGGCAATTCAAAGAGTGCTGGAGGCAACTTTTAGCACTTCATAATCTTTCAGTTAAACATGGCATGATGCAACTCCTACCTACCTTCCATACAATAATCCCAAATCCAATTTAAATTGGATGGGAAAATTACCTTATTGATTCTGGTAGGAAGCCGTAATTAATGCATCATACAGTTTGACTGTATAATTTCTAAAGAAGTCTGAAAAGTTAAGACTAATAATATATTTCAAGTAATTACACTAAAACTTTTTTTCTTTATATGACTTCCAAAGAGATCTTAGTAAAAAGCAAGCTTCGTTTCACTCCCTTTACTAAAACCCTCAATTACTTCTAATATTGTGAGATAGAAATTCATCCATTCTTGTCACTGCTCAGCCCTCCTTTCCTCTTTACACTCGGCTCCAGCAGCCACAGTCGGCTTGTGGTTCCTAGTTGCTCACACCAAAGTGCTTTGTGCCTTTCTGCCTTTGCTGGTGACATTTCTGCAGAGAAGCGCTTTTCTCCATTTCTCTGGCTAAACCACACTCGTTCTTTAAGACTCAGCTCATGTGTGATTCAGGGGATGAGCTTTCCCGCCCTTCTCTATACTGTACCCAGTGTACCTGTAAAGTTAGGCGCATGTTCCTCTGGTAATGCTTATCAGGTTAAATTGCAAGTGTCTATGAAGATTTATACCTGTAAATTTAGTATAATTTTACAAGGGAAGAATAGTTTTATGAGAACTGTTTTTGTCATTGTGTCTAGAACAATATACATGCAGATAGACAGACTGTAGGTGTTGAGCATAGAAACAGCAATTCTTTTCCACTATATCAAAGTGTGGCACCCTTAACCTTAATGACATGGAACATGTCTACACATACTTTACAGTTTTAGAGTATGAAACTGTAAAATTTCTCCTTTTTTTTTAGAGAATATCAATATTTTATGACTTAACAGTCAATGAATGTGTTTTTGGCTCTATAATACTACACTTACCTCAATGAGTTATGAAAAATACTTTTCTCCAGTGTTTAGTCTTCATTTGGAGAAACTTCAACCACGAAGTTGAATAAATACTATCAGTGAAGAGTTCTGGGATACTTTTCATTAAATGAAACAAGCATTACTGCTAAATGATCTCTTAGTAAGCTCGGCTATTATAAGAACTTTGGTGGCACTTTGGTTGTTGTTTTGTTCTGTATTTTTATATAAAGTTTGTAATTCAGTGGACATACAAAAGGAAACTATGCAGAGAGAAATAATTTCATAAATTAATAAGTGTGTGGGAGTTTGGGGAGGTTTAGGTCACAGGAGGGGGCTGGCCAGTCTTTGTGCAGGTGCCATGTGACATTTCCACATCACGGGAATGTGCCCGTGCTGTCATGAAGTGCACTTACATAAATGAGTGACGATACAAAGGCTGAGTACGAAAGCAAGGTTTTTTCTGAAAACACATTTTTGGCACAGATTTAAAAAGTGTATAAAATGTATGCTGGGAAAATTTGTTTTAAGTTATATATATATATATATATATATATATATATATATATATATATAGTGTTTGTACATACACACATCCCAAGTTCTGTGTATCCCACCTAGGAAGGAAATCATGCATTTGCTATTTTCCACTGTAAACTGTACATCCTGGTGAGTCAAAGCTGGTGGCAGCAGTCAAAGGTGGAGTTAGAGGTGACATATCCAATGACCAAGGGAATAGGAAGTAGAGCAAAAAATAACAATGAAATGTTCCCGGACCCCAAGGTTTCAGCAGAAGTTCCAAGTTGAGTCCTGCATTGGCATCTGTGACGTGCTCACACACACCAAGACATCTGTCAAGGGTGTCACAGTGGTGGCCCTTTGTTGTGAGAGAGTAAGGGTGATGCCAGCCAAAAAAGGCTGAAATGGCCTCAGGAGAGAGAGAGAGATGAGAGATGTTAAAAAAGAAGGAAAATGCCTCCTTCAGCTGGCTAACTGGGCCCCAATTCTATGCAACCTTTGAGGAGAAAAAGACTCCAGTTTTTTTTTTTTTTAATTTTTAAAAAGGTAAGTGGCAGAAAGAACTTCAAATGAATGGCTCTAATGACAGTTGTCACGCCATGATGACTTCAGGTAATCAGGGGAAAGACAGCATTTAGTAGAACTATAATCATTTTATGGGCAGGAGTCCTGCATGAGAAGAAAGGACTGATTCTTAATTGACATCATTATGTCACCCACCACCTAAGGCCATAGGTATGCAAGCCTTAAATTGCCAGTTGCTTTCATTGATTTCATTTGCCTTTGTTAATTTCTTTGGTTCATAATTCACCCAGTGGCAGTAAAGAAAGTGATTTTTTATTTATGTTTCCTTCTGTTTAAGTGGCAGACCCCAGAACTGGCAGACCTTTCACAATGAAGACTATTTTAATCTTACTGCGTTCTTATTTGTGTTTGTGTTTTCTTATTAAGGGAAAATAACTGCTCCCCTCTGTGTTTTCTTTTCCCTTGTGAAGCAATATTTATTTTTGCATTTCAATGGTGTTAGGTGTGGTTGCAATGGTAGCTCTTTAGGGATGTGTGTTTTATGAAAGAGATGTTACTCTTTGAAAATATGATACATATTTATTGACATGATTGTATTATTATTTTCATGTGATGTACTATCTTCAATCCCTGCATTTTTTGAAGAATCCATATTTGTGACTTTTCCCACTAGGTTATGAGTTATTCTTGTTCTAATACTATCTTGTCTCTTGGTCACTTTGATTTCTTTCATTACATGTTTTCTTACTTTTTGTATACCAAGCTACTTGGATTTGTTGAAATCTTCCTATTTTGTCCAACACTTCTCATTTCCAAGATAGCTTCTTAAATTCCTCTCTCTTACATAGTGAGGTGCAAACCTTATTCTGCAAAGCCACCAGACACCTTTGGTTTCCATGGCGTTCACTCCTTTTCTCATCTCTTCTGCCCTTGCCACACTCGGTTGGGGTCCCAGGTGCCTCTTACCCTCCTCTTTGTGCCTGACTTCCTGTTACTTCTCACAAGTGGGATAGTCACTCAGGATGCTGGGCTTCTTGATTTCTTTTAAACGTCTCCAGAACTCTGCTGCCTCCAAACACCACAGCTTTCTGAGTGTCAGGAAAGTTATCACTTTTTTTTTTTTTTTTAAAGTAATGTTATCATTTTGATTGATGCCTTTTACTTCTTTCTGTCTTGTAAGGAGGCCAATTAATCTCTGTTTTAGAAACACAAAAATACATTAAAGAATAAAATAATGACTGATATTTGTTAACCTTTCATTGTGTGTAAGATACAATTTTTCAGTGAATTATCTTATTTAATACCCAAAAAAGTCTTGTGTAATGGGTTATCATAGCATGCCTATTGGTCTGATGACAAAACTGTGTCAAAAAAGACTTAAGGTATATCTTGTACAGGTACAAATGCCCTATTTTGAATGTGATCATCATATGTGTCTAAAATGTACAATAAATTTAATTAAAGAAGAACTTAAGTACAAAATGTTGTGTGAGTAGAGCTGAAAGAATTATTTTACTTCAAAATTAATGTTAGCAATCATTATTGAAAATAGAATATATGAGATGATCATTCAGCAGAATCAAATGTGCAAGATGTTGCTTGAACTCATCAGGAAACTGTGTTGCCGAGGGGAAACACACGGTCAAGTCTTTCACTTTGGCAAAGGGTGAGAAAACACTCTGGCTTACAGGGCAAACGCGATCTAACTGCGTTAGCTCTTTTGAACAATCTTCAATGACTGTGGAGGTGAATTAGTTCATAAGTCCTACCGAAACACTATTTCTTTGGTTTGTCTCCTCTGTACATAAACTATATTCCTGTCCAAGGCAAGAATGCCTGGAATCTCCCAAGGACCTTTAGGTACCATGTGAAGAGTCTTTCTGACTACTGATCACAATTATGACCCACATCAGCCTATGGAAGCCAGGCCTATCATTGCACATTACTCCTTCATGGAAGTAAGGGGTACATTGTCAGAGTCGGAACTTTAGAGACAGCTACATTAGGTAGAAATATTGTAGGTAATCTGAAAGAACTAGGCCCACGAAGGAAGCCACACAGAAGATAGGATGCATTGCAACTGTTGGGGAGACACAGCCTCATCTCTAAGGGCCAGGCCTCACGACCAAAGATGAAACAACTGCACCCACGCACTTCTTCTAGGGATCACCAACAGTGTGTGATGTCCTAAATTGGACCAGTCACTTTGGGAAACCAGGAAGAGCCACAGGCCTGCCCCTCCAAGGAAAAGCCCGTATCGTTTCATGCATGTTTGTTATGTGACTTGTTTCCTCATTTCATCCCGATTTAATTAATGTTATCTAGCAACTATGCTCATAAAACCTTATTGGTTGACCATAGTTTTGTCCCACCTTATGCCTACCTTGTAATTTCTCATTTTTCCCTACCTTGGATCTACCTTACCTTATAATTTTGCCCTACAAAACTCTGTAAAAGGCAGGGCAATCTTCTCAGGACCTCTTCTGTCTTCCTCTGACAGAAGCTTTCTTTTCCAATGAAGATATTCCCCTCTTAAAAACAAAGACAAGGGCTATACGGTCTTATGGACATGTGGAATATACAATGATTCATCTCACAGAAGTGGAGAGAATTGGTAGTTAGCAGAGCTTGGAGAGAGACGAGAGGGATGAGGAGAGGTCAGTAAATGGGCACCAGTTTACAGTTCAATGGTAGAAGGATGTCGGGGTGTGTGCAAGCTGCACAGTTGGGAGGGAGAATACAGATAACAATAACGTGCCATGAATTTCAAATTTAGAAGACAGCACTTTTTAGAGGCCTTACCATAAAAATATGACAAATGCTTGAGAAAACAAATGTGTTAATCTGATTTAAAAATTAAAAGATATGTGTGTGGCTGAAATCATACTACCATATTATGATACATAATTTTAGGTATGTTGAAATAAATTTAATGAAAAGAAAAACATATTTTAAAGAAGAAATTTTCTATTCTTATAAAAATAAAATGTCTACTGTTTCAGTGCCTGTGTTTTAGGTAATACCCCAAAAAGGTACAAAAATACTCTATAAGTAATGGAAGAAAAATTTGCTTATGTCTAATAAGTCAGAGTGCCAAGGCAGTGTGGTTTCCTTCAAACCCAAAGTGTGAGCTGCAGCCCTCTGTGGTCCTGACTGGATGTACAGGAGGTGGTTGTAGGGGATGGGCCGGTTTCCAGCTCTTGAATTTCATCTTTATGTTTCCTAGAGCAAGTAGTTCCTCACAAAACAGGAATAGCTCCTGAACTCCTTTATTAGACCAAGTATGAGGTGTTTTAGAGATAGTACCAAAGTCAGAGTGTTTTAAGAGACAACTGAGAAACAGGCTCAAAAGGTAGGCTCTAATCCAGACTCACAATAACTCCCCTTGCCACATAAAATTTAAATGTATGAAAAGAACCAGCACTTCGGGTGGAGTATTGTGGATTTCATCCTGATTCACACTGAAGCAGTATCTCCTCACACATGAAGCAAGCTGAGTAAGGCCAGCATAAGCCTCTTTTGAATCGAAATATGTGACATTCTGTTTGTGTGCCATGTATTAATGCTCTTATAACATTCTTGAGAGGAAAATTTTCAAATGCAGCAAGCATTGTAAACCATTGGTCCTGTTTTTCTAACAATTCACCCTGAAAAATATAATTAGCTGCACTGAGCTAAAGAAAAACTGCTCCTTCTTATTTTAATTTAGCTGGCGAGATACATCATGCTGAAGTTCTGTCTCTTATCTGATACAGAATCTGTCCTAGAGGCTTGAAGCAGAGACAAGCATCAGGGCTTCTTCATGATGCATTTTTCCAGCTAAATTTTAATAAGAAACTGTGTTTCTATACCCTAGTGCACCTGATTGTGTTTCCAGGGTGAATACTGGTAAAAACTGAAGAAATTATCTCCTTGAGTTGCTGGCCTCCCCTTTTTGCAATGCTTCACAAATCATAGGAAAGAGTTTCCATTAAGCAGTAGAATTAAATTTAGGACAATATACTAGTTTTCAGAAAAATCTAAATCTGTGTTTAATTTTATTAACAAGGAGCTTGAGAACCTTGATGTGAGACTCTACATATTATAAAGCAATTTCAATTTATACTAAATAGGCTTATCATAAAGACTCAAGCTTCAACAATTTCTTCAAATCTTAGGTGCAATCAATTATTGTAAATGATGTTCATAAGCTTGGAACTCATTTAACGCTCTCTACAGGGTCTTTTTCTCATAGCCTGTAAGGCAGAAAATCTTTCTCATGCAATCAAATAGCATTCATTTGTTTATTTCATTCACTTAATAAGAATTACAGTCAATTCAACTGCAGTCATTGGTTCATCTGGTTGGTGCTGAGTTAAAGTCTGTTGCTATAGGAATTTGAAGATTTATAAAAAATATGTCTCTGCTATAAAGCAATTTATTATTTAGAAATAGTCTTGATTAAGCATAGATATTTTACTTCTAAATATAAAGTTAATTGATATTTTTAACACAAGAAAGTGTTTTGAGGTTCAGGGAAACATGGAGTGACATTTGGAAGAGACTTCCAAGAACAGTTCATGAAAAAATGGCATGTGGAGCCAGATGGGATATAAACTGGTAGGGATGTATAGAAATAGAATTATTCTGTTGTATGTTGAAAACTGTTTTGTATTTCTCTTTTTTGACTACAGAAGAATTCAAATAGAACACACTATATCTGTACAATATGCTTCTTTCAATGTAGTTTTTAAGTTGTGTATGTGTGTGTGTGTGTGTGTGTGTGTGTGTGCAGGGCTTCACTGTACAGCCCAGACTCATAGTGGTCCTCCTGATTTCTGTCTCCCTAGTGCTGGGATTACAGGCATGTGCCACCACGTCCAGACTCCATCACCTTGTCAGTATGCCCTAGGGTGGGGTTGATGCAGCATGCAGTGCCAGGAACTGAACCCTGGTCCCTCTGCTTACCTAAGAAAGCACTTAGTCCACTGAGCTATACCACTTGCCCTAAATTTGTCTGTTTGTTTGTTTTGTTCTGCAGTACTAGAGATGGAACTCTGAAACTTGTACTTACCAGGAAGGCGCTTATGCTGCTGAGCTATAACCCCAGCCCTTGGTGCAGTTTTAAAAACAACATTACATTTTGTGCAGCTCACAACCGAAACATAGAGATTCAGTTTATAAAAATATTCATAGTATGCGACTCATGACTCATGGTTTTTTTTTGTTGTTGTTGTTGCTGCTTTTTTTTTTTTTTTTTTTTTTTTTTTTTTTTTTTTTTTTTTTTTTTTTTTTTTTTTTTTTTTTTTTTTTTTTTTTTTTTTTTTTTTTTTTTTTTTTTTTTTTTTTTTTTTTTTTTTTTTTTTTTT
>PVJA010017499.1:0-41483 GCA_004027025.1 Myocastor coypus | reverse complement strand
TTTTTTAATTTTTAATTTTATTTATTTTTTTCTTGTTTCACAACCTTTGTTTATTCACTCATTTTTATGGCTGGCTCAGCCCGCCCAGAGGGCAGGGCTGGCACAGCATGTGGAGCCGGGGATCGAACCACAGTCCCTGAAGCCGCCCAAGCTTTCCCAAGCAGGGCTTTAGACCACTGAGCCATCCTGCCGGGCCCCTATGTATTATTCTTAGTAATTCTTTACGATGGAAATTTTTTCTTAGTTGTTATCTTTGTATATACTCACCTGTTCAAATACTATGCAAGCACTCTGAATTGATTATAGATTCATACATGAGATACACAACATTCTGGCCTCTAAGTTGAAATCATGATTTGACTTGAATTTTTGAATGTTTTGAAATGTTTAATTTAATTTGAATTAATATTTAATGAAAAAATAAGACGCTTTAAAAATGAAAAAAAAAAAACTTTCCATAAGAACTAACCTTTTGAAAGACAGCCTCCCCAAAAGGAGAAAAAAATAAAGTCTTCATTAATTTGAAATGAAAATATAGGGTATGAAAATCCTGTTAGGTAAAGGAATCCAACAAATAGTAGGTGATTCATCAAAACTCTATATAGCCTTTTACAACTTTCCTTTGATCTCTGAAGGCCAGAATTTTCACAATACAATTAATAAAAAAAAAAAAAGGGGGGGAGATCTGAGCAAGAACTGCCATCATAAGCACAACTGTGATTTTAGAGCTCCTTACTAAAAAATCAGATGAAAAAGAACCTTATGAGGTCATTCTGTTACTTACTACTTAACAAAGGAGGACCTGAGAGTACTCATGGAAAAGGAGTTTCCTGGGTTTTTAGAAAATCAAAAAGGCCCTCTGGCTGTGAATAAAATCATAAAGGACCTGGACCAATCCCAAGATGGCAAAGTAGGCTTCCAGAGCTCTTTTCACTAATTGCAGGCCTCACCATTGCATGCAATGATTATTTTGTAGTACACATGAAGCAGAAGGGAAAGAAGTAGGCAAACGTGAACATTTACTCCTGCCCTGATGAGAATTCTCCCAAAGGAACACTTAAGGCATCTGCCCCTCAGTTTCCCCTAGTATAAAGATGTCATGAGCAGATCAGGACCCTTAGAAAATGTACAAGTAACATCCAGCTGTCATTGGGACAAAGAATGTAAAGTTAATGAAATCCTCTTGCCCTTAATAAAGTCTTTTTAGTTCCAAAAAAAAAAGTAAATACTATACTCTACATTTAAATCTCACTCTGTGTACTGGAATTTCTAAATCCATGTAATTAAGATGGATGAACACTATTAGCACTTTTACATAAGAACATTCAAAACCATCTTTACAGCTGTCTAAAAACAAAGAGAATATGCTACATTTCTTATACTTATTAGAACAAAGTTCCTCAAGTAATTTGGATCTACTGCTTCATTTTGTTTCATCAGATATTTAACCTGACCTCTCCAATAAGCTCTGAAGAAAAAGAAAAAAAATGAAACTAATTATATTCATCATCCAGTATTTACTGGGCATTCTACTATTCAAGTTTCATTTCCACATACTTCATCTTTGTGATATTATACCAGTTAAGCTTGACATTAAGGTTAGCAAAGAACTAACGCAGAGGATGATAGTGGCTTATCTTTTCATGTTAAGCATAGTAGGAAATGTTAAGGAAACAGCTTACACTGCTACATGTAAATTCTATGGTTCAGCAGCTGTCAAAGTATGGTCCAGAAAGCCTTAAGGGGGCCTGAAGGATCAAAAGTATTTTTATAGTAACAGCAGTTTTTCAGATGCTACTTGGCATGTGGTAAATGTATATTGTTCCACAAAATACATGTGCAACACATAGTTCACAGTGACACATAGTATGTATTCAACAGAGGAAAATTATCATTAATTGTTAAATATTAGCTGGACACAGTATCACATACCTTTAATGCCATTAACTGAGGGAGGCTGAGGCAAGAGGTCCTGAAGTTTGAATACCACTTAATCAAGTTAGCAAAGCCTGTCTCAATAAACAAATAGGACTAGGGATACAGTTCAGGAGTAAAACATCACTGGGCTCAATTCCCAGTACCAGAGAAAAGGAAGAAAGAAAACGGAAGGAGGGAGCAAGGTAAGAAGGGAATATCCCTAAACATACTGCTTGTTTTCTCCTTTGCCAAAGTCATGAGTGTATACCATGCAACATATATAACTGAATTTAAGACTACATCGCAGGCTAAAAAAATACCACCAGACTCCTTCATAAAGACACAGACCCTGAAAAGAAAAGAAAAAAAACAAAACAAAACAACAAAAAAAAAACCTCTAAATTACCTAGCAATCTTTTTAGATATACAAAGCTGAATATTTATAATATTAACACATATCTGTATGTTATTATTCCCTATTACAGACACTCCTCTGGGAATCCTAAGTACATTCTAATGCCTACTTTTAGATTCCTTATTGAAACTTCAAGACTGAGTTAAAAAATTAAGTCTGTTACACAAAAGCACCTTTACTTCTATAAGAAATGGGCAAAAGCCGGGTGTGGTGACGCACGCCTGTAATCACAGAACTCAGGAGGCTGAGGCAGGAGGATCGGTGTGAGTTCGAGACCAGCCTGGGCTACAAAGGTGAGCTCAAGGCCAGCCTGAACTGCACAGTGAGACCCTGTCTCAAAAAGACAAAAAAAAAAAAAAAAAGAAATGGGCCAAAAATTTAAAGGCAAGTACAGGGACAGGAACCTGAGTGGAGATGACATAGTCACCTAAAAATAAAATTTTAAAAAGTGACCATTAGCTCACACCCTAACAAAACATGAAAAATGGATTAGAGCTAAAGGTAAAAAGTAATACTATAGGGTCCAGCAAGATAGCTCAGCGGTCTAAAGTGCTTGCTTAGGCAACCACTGGAACCGCAGTTTGATCCCTGGCACCACATGTTGCGCCAGCCCCACCCCCAGGGCAGGCTGAGCCAGCCATAACACAAAGTTTATACTTATTTTTTTTTTAAAAATTCCTTTAAAGAAGACTAATGCTATGAAATTTTATTGTAAAGAATTTTTTCTGATGATGAAAATATGTAATATAACCATTGTTAAATTTAAACAATAAAAATATTAAATCATGAAAAAAAAGAATTTTTTTATTCTTTTCTTGTTTCAGAACTTCTGTTTATTTATTTTTATGGCCGGCTCAGCCTGCCCTCAGGGCAGGGCTGGCACAGCATGTGGTGCCAGGAATCGAACCACGTTCCCTGCAGCCGCCCAAGCTTTCCTAAGAAGGCACTTTAGACCACTGAACCATCCTACCGGGCCCCAATGCTATGAAATTTTAGAAAAAAATTATAATACAAAACCTTTGTAAGGTTGGCAAATATTTCTTAGATGTAACAAATAAACACAATTCATAAAACAGATATATTGGGATGAGGCTCAGTGGCAGAGTTCAATGGTAGAGTGCTTTGCCTCACATGCACAATGCCCTGAGTTCAAGGGGGGGGGGGACCTGATAAATTAAGACTTTAATCAAAATTTAAAACTTCTGCTCTCCAAAAACATTGTTCAGAAAATAAAGAACACACGCTACAGATTAAAAGGAAATAGCTTCAAAGACAACATTTTTAAAGGGACTTGTAGACAGAAAATGTAAAAACAACACTAACAAAAAAATTTAAAACCCAATTTTTAAACATGGGCAAGACATGAACAAAGACTTCAATAAAGATGTTAAAAGTACTAAAAATAGAATAAAATAACATGAAAATAAGATACATGGAAGTAAATGAAAACAAAAATAAATAAAATATATGAAATAATAAAGAAGAAAATATGCAATGCAAATTAAAAACACTGAGGTGTCACAACACTAGAATGGCTAAAATTAAAATGACTAGCCATACCAAGTGTTAATAAGGATATAATTTTCTGGGCTGGGGAGATAGCTCCGAGGCACAAGTGCCTGTTGGGCAAGTGCAAGGTCGTGAGTTCGAACCCTGGTCCCACAAAAAAAAAAAAAAAAAAAAAAGGATATAATTTTCTAATACAATGCTGGTAGGAATATAAAATGACATAATGGTAATATAATAATATTAACTATCTTAGATTTCACTCCTAGGAATTTACTCCAAATAAGCCATGTATTTATAGAAAGATGTATATATACAGGGCTGGCAAGATAGCTCAGCAGACTAAGTGCTTGCTTAGGCAAGCGCAGAGACTGGGGTTTGATCCCCAGTACCATGTACCATACCAGCCCCACCCTTGGGCTCTCTGAACCGGTGACCAAGTCCAGACATGGTGGTGCATGCATGTAACCCAAACTTTGAGGAAGCTGAAAACAACCTGATCACTCCAAGTCCAAGCTGCATAGTGAGATCCTCTACCAACTTAAAATTAAAAAGAAAAAGAAAGATGTTTATACAAATGTTCACAGCATGCTTATCTGTAATAGCCAAAACTGGAAACAATTCAAGTGTCAGTGTGTCAATGCATAAACAAATCCAATGGAATAAAAAGAAATAAAGTACTAATACATCTAGCAAAATAGGTGAATCATAAATATACTGAGTAAAAGAAGCCAGCCTCCACACATACATGCAATGATTAGATTTATATAAAACTCCAGAAAATGTAAACAAACATAAGGGACAGAAAAGCACATTACTAGGGGCCAGGGAGATAGCTCAGTGGAATAAATGCTTGCCTGGCAAGCGCAAGGTCCTAAGTTCAATCCCTGATACCACTAAAAAAGAAAAAAGAAAAAAGAAAAAAGGAAAGCATATTACTAGAGACCTTGCTAAGAGGGATGGGAAGGTAGAATTGTACAGTAGTCCCAGGAAGATTTTTAACATGACAGATACATTCACTACAATACATGTGTTGATGACTAAAGTGTGTATAGTCTGGAAGACATCTTATTATAATGCTAGCAAAATTATAATACTTATTCTACTCTATCTTCTTCTTTTGGTACTAGGGATCAGCCCTCATCCATGCTTCCTTTACCCTGCCCATTTTCATTTTTTGAGGTAGCGTCTTGCTTGATTGCCCTGAGTGGCCTTGAATTTGCAATAATTCTTTGCACTCCCAAGTAGCTGGGATTATAGGTGTATGTCACTGCCCTCAGCTACATTCATCCTTCATGAGATCTCTAAGTCATAACAAGCACCCAATATTCAATATGTACAGTAATATATTGCTTAACAATGGGGTTATGTTCTGAGACCTGCACTATTAGGCAGTTTTGTTGTGTGAACCTCAGAGTACACTTATCTACACAAATAAAGATGGCTAGATACTATGAAGCAATATAATCTTATGGAAACATTATTAAAATGTTACATGGTGTATGACTATATCACTTCAGTAGGCTTAAAATTGAAGTCCAATTTCAAATACTCAACTGCAAAAATATTCTGAATGTTTTGATATAAACATGAAATCCATTCACTACATAAAGAACTATTCAGGGGGCCTGGGAGATAGCTCAGTGGCATAAGCACCTGCCTGGCAAGTGCAAGGCCCTGCATGTGATCCCCAGCATGGCAAAAAAAAAAAAAAAAAAAAAACCCTTATTCAGGAAGAATCTGAATCCCCAATATGTCCTCTCTTGAAATCCTAATTATTCTCACTCAACATTGCACAAATGCAGCATTCTATCAGACATTCTGCAGTGTTTCACCTCCCTAACAACGCCCTTTCCCAGAGCTGCCTCCATCCCCAGAGCCTATCTATACCACACCATCTGTGTAGCAATAAGGGAACAACAATGTAAAGGGTGTGAATCAGGGTTGATGTATGATCCAAATTGTTCATCTTACTTTCTTCTCAGGAATCAAAATTAAAACTGAAACAAGTTGGACTAGTCTGCTCAATTAATAACCCATGAATTTGAGAGATACAGGAGGATTATGTATCAGAAAGGTAAAGAAAGCTAGAAGTAAAGAAATAAGCTAAATTCAGTGAACATTAACTGGGAAAAAAGTAAATTGCCTAGGTTCCTAACAACTTTTCATCAGTATCAATCTTCATTCCTGAAAGACTCAGTATCATTGGGGTCTATGAAATAATCCCAGGGTTGTCCAAATAATTAATATTGATAGATAGAGATAAGATACAGATACATATATAGATAGATCCTGAACATCTAGTAGTTTCCTTTATTTGTAATCAAGTAATGCTTGATTAAAATAGCCTGCTAAAGCAAATATATATATATATATATATATATATATATATTTTGTATTCTAGTTTTCAGTATTAGACAAACTATATTTAACTCTCCCTTCCACATCCATGTATTTAGTGATACTTTTATTCGCTATCACCTCTAACGAGATTTTCCTCACATGTATGAATTCATAGTAACGGAAATTTCCCTATCACCACTTCCTTCAAAAGAATTACTGCTTTATGTAACAAGAATTTTCAACCATACACAATATATTTTAAAATTACGTTAGTGGTTTTCTATTACTGTTCTCTCACATACACACACAATTTCCTGTATTAGTATTTCTCTTTTGTGCTTATTATTTTATACTATCCCCAATTAAATGGGACCACTCTTTGGCAAATAAATTTCTTTAAACCAAACCAACAAAATAAAATATATACTGATAGCTGCGAAGCAATAGAGAACTTAAGAATTAAACAGTGCAGAGACAGCAAGCAGAAAAGTTAGGAAACTTGGCAGGGGCAAAACCAAGCACTTATTATGTACACAAGATGAATTAGACAATGGTCCTAAGAATCTCCAACAGGTTTTTGACACACAGAGTATCAACACCTAACACTAAAATCATGCTTGGAATGCTTGTCATTCTGGTCTTCCAAATGTGTGATGCTTCTAATGTAATTTCAATTATTGCTATACTCTTTCTCAAATAAATATTTGTTTTAAAAGAAAACAAAACAAAAAAAAAAAAAGGTAAAGAGAAAACAAGACAGCAAAAAATGCCATAGGACTGACCTGCTACAATTTTGTATATGCTTAGATTTCTAAATTCCTGTGTAAAAAGTGGAACAGTTCTTTTTAATCACATTCTATCAGGATTTATTAGAAAATCAATGATTGATGGAAAATACCAGTTCAATGTTAAGTCTAAGGCATTTAATATTCAGCAAGACAGTGATGGTAAATACCTATGTTATAGAGTAATAGTATCTTTAAGTTTCTCCTCTGCAAAGTTAAGAACCTAAGTTTGCAGACCATAAGTTAAGAGAAAAAGAAGGGCTACAAGGATAGCCAATATTTTAGCCCTAGCCCATCAAGGTCAGTGAGGACTCTAGACATAAGAGAACCTATACTATAACATCCTATAACCCAGTGGTATTCCAAATTTTCTGTTTAAGGAGATTATGAGGCCACAGAGAAAAATGATTGATGATGTATAATGTGCCTAAAGAGAGTCACCTAGTGAGAAAACATTGCCTCAGGTTTTCACAGAGAGCAAACTGGTCAAGCACTGGCTATGACTCATCCAGATGGCTGACACTGACAAAAGTTCTACAAAATGCTGTACATGGTTTCAAGGTAAATCCTGAGGGGATTCGACTAACCTTGTCAGATATAGAAGTTACATGTTTTGTTATATAGGTCTTGTTTTAACTAGGCCTTAACCACCCAGCAGAAAAGTTTAACCACAGGGCATAAAAAATTAAAGCCAGATTAGTATGGTGAGCTGTAAAAGGCTCAAGTCAACAGTTTCCAACATTGCCAGTTCTGCTGATAACCCACTACTATTATGGAATATTGCTCTATGTATACAACTACTTTCTCTTAGTTCAATGAGAAGAAATATTTGTACCAATAGTGTTTAGAAAAGTTATTATGTCTTGTACTCTGAACAACTACTATGAAGACAACAATATACACTGTATCAATTATTGTGCCTGTCCTACTGTGTATTGAAATTGTCTCAATGTTACTTATTAAAAGTAATAATAAAAAAGAAAATATTAAACTGGGCTTCATAATGATGTCATGGACAATCTGAAGTACAAAGTGAAATCTGGCCTTAAAAAAAAATTAAATTGAAGGGACTAGGCAGATAGCTCAGCAGTCTAAGCTCCTGGTCAGCAAGCACAAGGACCCGGGATCGATCCTGGGTACTGCATGCTGTGCTACCCCAGGAACCCCGGGTGTGTCATGCTGCTCCTCATACCAGGTGTAGTGGTGCATGCTTGTAATTCCAGCACTGGGGAGGCTGAGACAGAAGGATCACTACAAATCCAAGTTGCACAGCAAGACCCCAAACTAGACAGACAGACAGACAGACAGACAGATATTTTTTAATTTTTAAAATTTAAATTGCAGGGGAACTAGGGAGATGGCTCCGAGGCACAAGTGCCTGCTGGGCAAGTGCAAGATCGTGAGTTTGAACCCCGGTCCCACAAAAAATAAATAAATAAATAAATAAAATTTAAATTGCAAATACAATAAACATATAATATTAACTGACAGCAACATCCTTAGTTGAAAGGACAATGAATGCTCATGGGTAGACATTCCAGAGTAAGAATTTTAGGATGAAGAGAAAATAGAAGAGAAAAATAAATCCTCTATGATCCCATATTCTTAAGCTCATTCCTTCTTTCATTTTAAAAGACACTCACATCTGTCATATTCCTCTTCTTCCATTTTAAAAATGACACTCTCTTGTTTTCTACTACCGGAAAATGAAAAAGAGGAAAAAATATTCCAGATGCCTTATGTATATGTTTACTCTCATGAAACCTAACAGACAGAAATACAATTTGTCCAAGATTACATGGCTAATATGTACCTATGACAGAACTGAACCTGCACCCAGTTCTAAGACTACATACCAGAACAGTCCATTAACACCAGGCCTGTCACTGAAAACAAGGAGCAAGCCTTAAAATAAATTTACCCTCTCTCTTCATCAAGGTCATTAATATCAAAAGGAAGAAAATAAAAAATATATATATCTGTGCCATTAATTTTTCCTAGGAAAGCTCATTAAACTATCCCCATATGCTGTTTAGTATATACTATCTATAAAGAGAAAAATTAAATCAAGAATAAAAGATACCTTTCAGGGAGAAACACAACAGAAAAGAAACAAGAAAAATACAGCAAAAGAGAAGCAATCTCAGGAAGATAATAACTCATAAAAAAACTACTTCAAGTGCTACTGTGGTGTCTCGAGCTATATACTTAACTGAACCGCAAAATCAATACTCTAAAATATATTAGAGAATTGAGAAATGCAGGGTGTCAATAAGGCCAAAGAAGCAAACTTATTTTGCTTAGACAAAATCAAGTTACAAAAAGGCTGTTGCTATATTATATAAGAGAAGTCAAATGATACAGACATAGTTTATTTGTCTGCATAAACTATTCAGTAAGCTTTTGATCTTACTGAATCTACACTCAAAATACATGTACACTTCGGGATTTGAATCCATCTTATTGAAAAACGCAGGAGCCAAATAGATAATAATTTTTAAGAGTCTACTGTTTGACAGAAACTATCCATTACAATCTGAATTTTTGTCCTGGCTATCCAAAACTCAGGAAATGACCCGGGCATGGTGGCACACGCCTGTAATCCCAGCACTCAGGAGGCTGAGGCAGGAGATCAGTGTGAGTTGGAGACCAGCCTGGGCTACCAAAGTGAGCTCAAGGCCAGCCTGAACTGCATAGCGAGACCCTGTCTCAAAATGACCAAAAAAGAAAAAGAAAAAGTTTAGGGGCCCAACAGGATGGCTCAGTGGTCTAAAGCACCTGCTTAGGAAAGCTTGGGAGGCTGCAGGGACCGCGGTTCAATCCCCAGCACCACATGCTGCACCAGCCCTGCCCTCAGGACAGGCTGAGCCAGCCGTAAAAATAAATAATAAACAAACAAACAAAAGTTCAAAAAAAAAAAAAAAAAACTCAGGAAATGAACTGATGGGGAGGATCTGGTATCCTCCACTATCCACATTCTCACCATCCAAACCCACCGTATGAACACAATAGATTCAAACTGCAAGGAATATTTATGAATCTTAAGAAGTTTTTAAATAGGGCCCAGTAGGATGGCTCAGTGGTCTAAAGCGCCTGCTTAGGAAAGCTTAGGCGGCTGCAGGGACCATGGTTCGATTCCCGGCACCACATGCCGTGCCAGCCCTGCCCTCAGGGCAGGCTGAGCTGGCCACAAAAATAAATAAATAAACAAACAAACAAAAGTTCTGAAACAACAACAAAAAATAAATAAAAAATATTTTTAAAAAGTTTTTAAATATAATTTCACATGTTTCAGCAATATGCAGGAATTCTAGGTACAAAACAACTTAGAAAACATTTTTTTATGTCGTATTTCTCAGCACTCTGCTGTAACAACTGTGACAGTTGAGCTATTGCCCCTCAGCTCCAAAGTGTAACAACTGTGACAGTTGAGTTATTGCCCCTCACCTAAAAAGTGCAACATTCCCCACTATTACCCTGCTCTGTGATGCTAGAAATAAAATTCTCTCTATAAACCACTTTTCCACCTTTTAGCTGGGTTCCTACAAAGCTGTCTAGCAAGACAAGGCACTAAAAACAGACTGGAAATCTAGAGGAGGAGGAAGACACGCCTTTCTGTCTACTCTGTGACATTCATAAAAATATTTCCCTAGCAAAGGCTTCTTCATCTCTTCACCAGCAGACCTTTCTCATACCAAATTGATCAGTTTTCAGTGTTTACAGTACTTAACTAGTTTTTTTTTTGTTTTTTTTTGTTTTTTGTCTTTTTGAGACAGGGTCTCGCTATGCAGTTGAGGCTGGTCCTGCGCTCACTTTTGTAGCCCAGGCTGGTCTCGAACTCGCACCAATCCTCCTGCCTCAGCCTCCCAAGTGCTGGGATTACAGGCGTGAGCCACCACGCCTGGCTCTTAACTAGTTTTATAATATGCTACACAACACTGGCACATGCCAGCATCTCCTCCAGAGGTCTGGCTCTCAGTGACAGGTCAGTCCCATCTTCCAAGTTCAGACACACCAGCATAAGTTCTGTAGCAATTTCTCCTCACAGGTCTGAATCTCAGTTCAATGGAGTCTTTCTTCCTAAGTTCTCTTATCTTTGAATCTTATGTGTAGTACCTACTGTACTACTCTGTTTATCTTCATTATATACATATATATATATATATATATATATATATTTTTTTTTTTTTTTTTTTTTTTTTTTTTTTTTTTTTTTTTTTTTTTTTTTTTTTTTTTCAGTACCAAGGATTGAACTCAGGATCCTGCACTTGCCAGGCAAATGCTTTTAATACTGAGCTATCTCCCTAGCCCCTTCATAATTTATGAGTTTTATTTTTATCTTTCCCATTACCTAGTGAACAATTTTATATCTAGTTAACCATTCTGTCTATAAAGCATATCTTTAAATTACTAGTATGGTTTCTGCCTAGGGAAAGAACACTAGCAAAACAAAACTGTCTCATACAGAATATAACACTGTTACTGTAACTTTCATTACAATATAATTTTATGAGGAGATAGCTCAGTGGTGTAAGTGCCTGTCTGGCAAGTGCAAGGCTCTGAGTTTGAGTCCCGGTATAAAACAGATAAATAGACAGACAGACAGACAGACAGACAGACAGACAGAATTTTAGCTCACAGCACATGCCTATAATCCCAGCACTTGGGAGGATAAGGCAGGAGTATTGCCATGAGTTCTAGGACATCCTGGGCCACATTCTGTGTTCAAGGCTAGTCTCAACTATAGAGATCCTGTCTCAAAAAAACAAAAAGTAATTCTGGCTATATTATAGTAGCAAGCAAAAAGAAAGAAAAGTGTTGGTAAGAGCAATCTGGTATAAATTTGAAAGTATAGGGAGCTGGGGAGATATCTCTGTGGCACAAGTGTCTGCCTGGTAAGTGCAAGGTCATGAGTTTGAACCCCAGTTCTGTCCAAAATAAAAAATATGAAAGTATGTTACCTATCACTAAAAATCTTTTACACATATTCTTTTTTTTTTTTTTTTTAGAATTTTTTATTTTTATTTTATTTTTTTTCTTATTTCAGAACTTTTGTTTATTTTTATGGCCAGCTCAGCCTGCCCTGAGGGCAGGGCTGGCGCAACATGTGGTACAGGGGATTGAACCGTGGTCCCTGCAGCCACCTAAGCTTTCCTAAGCAGGCGCTTTAGACCACTGAGCCATCCTGCTGGGCCCCTACACATATTCTTTTAAAGAAAATCTGGCCAGGGAAATAGCAACATAAGTGCCTGCCTGGCAACCACAAGGTCCAGAGTTCCAACCCTGGTACCACAAAAAAAAAGAAAAAGAAAAAATCAAAAAAAGGAGGGAAGGGAAGGGAAAGGGAAAAGGAAAGGGAAACCTGAGATATATTTTTCTAATTCATATATAATATCTATTGGTATAAAACTATGTAATCAGCAGGATGTGGTAATAAACACCTGTAATCCCAGCACTTGAGATATCAGGGCAGAAAGATCATCTTGAGTTCAAGGCCAGACTTGGCTACAAAGTGTTAAGATTAAGGCCATCCTAAACTACTTAGTGAAACCCTGTCTCAAAACGCCTAAAGAAATAATGTAATAAATATAACTGCTAGGGGCCCGGCGGGATGGCTCAGTGGTCTAAAGCGCCTGCTTGGGAAAGCTTTGACAGCTTCAGGGACCGCAGTTTGATCCTTGGCACCACAAGCTGAGCCAGCCCTGCCCTCAGGGCAGGCTGAGCCAGCCATAAAAATGAGTGAATAAACAAATAAATAAATAATAAATAAAATTTTTTTTAAAAATTAAAAATAAAATTACTTTTAAAAATATAAATAAATAAATAAAACTGCTACCTCTGTATTTCCATATTTTCTATGAATTACACAGTAAGACTTTTAAAACAATCCTAATACAAGCCAGGAGTGATGATGCATGCCTGCTAATCCCAGAATGTAGGAGGCTGAGGCATTAAGATTGCCACAAATTCAAGGACAACTTGGGCCAACACAGTAAGTTAAAGGCCAGCTCAGACTACAAAGACAGATACTAATCTAAAAAAAAAAAAAAAAAAAAAAAAATCCTAATACATTCATATTAAACAAAGATCCAATATTATTTCTAAGAAAACAACATTTGTTTACCTTAAATACTGAAGATAACTGGGGAAATAACTGCAATTCATCTATCTTATCCTGTCCAATATTTTTTAAACATTTCAGACTTCCATTTCACTCCCTATATTCACTTACATACATAATATCCACTCAGTCAATGGCCTTAATATGACTGTTTCATCATAACCTCACTACTAAAATATATTTAAGGAAAACTATTACCTGGAGTATCAAAGTGGCCAATACATACTGATGAAACTAGTCTCTAATTTTTAAATACAGTATTCAAAAGATAGTAAAATAATTGCTCTCATCATACTAAGTAGAAATCACCAATGAGTCAAATTAGTTGTATAACAGTTTTAAAGATTAAAGAAATTATGAGCCTTTTAAAAAACAAGTTTTGGGGGTTAGGGAGATAGCTCAGTAGAATAAAGGCTTGCCTGGCAAGCACAAGGGTCTGAGTTCAATCCCTGGTTCTGGAGAAAAAAAAAAAAAAATTCTTTTCAGAGCTACTTAGATGTCTTTTGCTTACAGAGAAGGAAAAGTCTCAAAGTAAATAGAAAAGTAATTTTTTCATTCATTTCTACTTTCATGGAAGGAAATGCCATAATGGCCCCATCTGTCTGTCTGTCTCTCTGTCTCTTCCTTCCTCTCCCCCATTTATTGTCTTCCACCACTGAAGTGTAACTGTCCCTCTGACATGTGTCACCTACCTTGGAGTCAGCTGATTATGGACTGAAATCTCTACAAAGCTAAATAAACCTTATTTCCGCCTTAAAAAAAAAATCTTTTTAAACATCAAAATAGCATAAAATTTTTCTACTAAGAGGTAATGACTTTGACCTGCTAAGAATTCAAGTAAATAAAAATGAAAAATGCAACTTTACTGTTTATTTTTCCTCTGTGGCATTCTAGAAAACTAAAATCTCTCTCAATCCTAATGATTCCTTGGCTCCACATCCACGGCTCCAGGACCTTGTACCCCTTTCCTCTCTCTTCCTGCCCTCCACAACAGGACATTTCAATTCCATTCCAGCTCTGCCCTAGCCACACAGACCTCCTCAACATTCCTCACACATGCAGAGTAATCTGCCTGGACACTTCCTGGATTCCTTCTGTCTGGTATGTTTGTCTTTCACATACCCAATACATGGCTCATTCTATCACTATTGCAATTCTTCATTCAAATGTCACTTTTTCAGTGACATTCCTTGGCTACTCTGTCTAAAATAACACACACTCTCATTATTTTCTGTTCCCTTCCATTTTAATTATCATCTCAGCCCTAATTACTCACTACAATAGACACTTCTACTTGTTTTCTCATTATTCCTCCACCAGTAGGTATATTCCACAATAATGAGATTTTTTTACTTGCTACATTAAAATAGGCTTATTGAAGTATCAGCTCAATATGACAAATGAGTAATACTATTCACTGTAACACCACAGTTAACTAGTAGATGCTGTCATCATACTTTATATTCTAAGCCCAAAGTTCATAATTTTAAAAAATCAGCTGTAAGGTTTTTTTTTCAAATTGTGCTATTGGAACCACAAAATCCCCTCAAAAGTCACTGTGAAGGTAGATACAGAAGTCTGAGTAAGCAGAATGCATATGAATCTGCTTTATGCACTGGACTTCACGTAAAAGTTAATTTGAAGGAAGGATCTAGTGACTTCAAAATTCTGAAACCACTGAAATGTATATACCAACTTATCTTTTTCTTTTTCACATTTCACTTATTTCATATGCTATAAGTGAGAGTAATCAAAAATTAGTACCTTTAGTCTCATTTAATAATCTGCTACAAAGGCAATCAAAATTTACAACTTTCTGGTTAAAACAAGTAGAAAACTGACTAAGAGACAACAAAAGAAGTATAAAATTATGTTATTTCATGTATATGACCATAACCTTACTAAGTTCACTCAGTTCACTTAGTTTACTAACAGAAGCATAAGAGCAGATAAAATCTTACTATCACAAAAATCTCTGTAAGCAAAAATCTCTACACTACATTAGTGCACTACTTGAAAAAACAAGATGCAATGTTTTATGAAAAACTTCACCTTGAAATTCAATGTAAAAATGAGTTTACTTTTTAAGTGTTAAGATATTTCTGTAAGGAGAAAAAGAGACAACTACTCACCTTAATGAAGTTACAGATGGACAAGACTGTCCATATAAACCCATCTGGCCACAAAGAGAATCTAAAAAGTAAATAAAAGTTAGTTATTAGATGCTCCAAAATAAAACTATAAATCACACTACAGTTCTAATTAAAACTGTGAAAAACAAAACAGAAGGCTAAAAGAATAACCATTATCAGAATACAAATTTCCATGAATGAAAAATGTTACTGAATAATAAGAGGGATTATCCTGAAGAAGAAACTCATACCAGGTAGAGTAAAACAAAAGCAAGCATACCATAACTGTGATACACAAATGAGTTGCAATTTCATAAAATTTGACAAATATTTATGCTAATATAGTGTGTGTCCAAATTATTTAGAAAAATCCCAGAAATTCCGGAAAGTCTAAGCTCCTTAAAGTTAAGCATGCAGGACCCTGTTTCAATATTAACTGTTCCCTCCATTTATACATCTCTTCAATGAAAACTTCACTAAGACATCTAAAGAAACAGTTTCATTGCTTAAAATAAAAAAAAGTTAAGATTAACACTGGAACATAAGGAATTCTAAGTTCTAGATTCAAATTCTAACTTGTAATACTGTTCAGACCTTGAAGAATCCACACAGCCTCAATGAACATCAGTTTCTTCATCTGAAATTTGGCAATATTATCACCCGCATAACACTTCTATAACTATCATTGCAGGTTTGCTGTTAAAACAATTGGAAAAAATATGAAAATATCTATTAGTATTATTTCCCTAGGATATGGTTGTGTCAAATATTTTCTCTAGGGACAAGAATGATTCACAAATACTAAAGGTAGTTATTATAGCTTGCATCAAGATGTCCCCCCTAAGTGCCATGTGCTGAGGAGGAGAGTTTCAGAGGTGGCTGGATTAGGATATGCGAATGTGGAGTAAGGGTATGGTACTGGGATTGAGAAGGCAGATAATGGAAGTCCCTCAATGGGTATGGGTGGCATCAACTAATGGACTGGTATCCTGAATGAAAGATATAGTAAGAGACAGAAAGAAGGCAGGCTTACTGCTGTTTGGTAATCTCCTGTTGGCCATGGACTATTTCTCCTCTGGTGCTGTTATGGTTTATGTCTAGTTGTCCCCCAAAGCCTCATTCGGTCATGGGGCATGGACTTCTATAGATTGAGACTTGACTCATGAGTTACTGGGATTATGTGATTTAGTACTGACCTCGTGTTTGAGACCTGATCCATGATCACTGGGATTATGTGTTTTAAGTACTTCTGGGATTATGGGTGTAGCCTAAGGCAGATAGGCAGAGGCAGAGAGCCTGAATGTAATATAAAGAGAGGTAGAGAGACTGACTGAAGCTGTTGCTCTCTGTTCTCCTGGTTGGTCAGTTGCTTCTGTCACCATATTGTTGCTGTTGCACTGCCAAGAACTGATGCTCTCTGCCATGTGCCACTCAGCCTTGGAGCCAGCTGAGTATGGACTGAAACCTCCAGTAACTGTGAGCTAAATAAACCTTTCCTTCCTTTATTTTGAGTGTCGGGTATTTGTCCCAGCAATGAGTGAAAAGTAACCAAGACAGATGCCCTTCTCCCATGCCAACCTCCCTTGGAGCCAACTATCAACTGAAATCTCTACAAACTGTAAGCTGAAATAAAGCCTTTCCTCCTTTAACTTGAGGTGCCAGGTATTCTGTCTCAGCAATGAGAAAAGTAACTAAGACATTAATATAATTGCAATAAGGATTGGTTTGTACTGGACATTGAACTCAAGAGTCTTTGCATTCAACTACATCCCCAGCCCTTTTTTTTTTTTTTTTTTTTTTTTAAATTTTAAAACAGGGTCTCGGGGCCCGGCGGGATGGCTCAGTGGTCTAAAGCGCCTGCTTGGGAAAGCTTAGGCGGCTTCAGGGACCGCGGTTCGATCCTCGGCACCACATGCTGCACCAGCCCTGCCCTCTAGGTGGGCTGAGCCAGCCATAAAAATGAGTGAATAAACAAACAAAGGTTCTGAAACAAGAAATAAATAAATAAATAAAATTTTAAAAAAAAAAAAAAACAGGGTCTCACTCAGCTATTAAGCCCCACTGACAGGACTCAAACTTGTGATCCTTTCTCAGCTATCCAGAGGGCTGAGATGACAGGCCTGTGTCACCACACCCAGTTCAGCCCATTATTGTAAGAACTTTCAGTTTTTCAAAAGAAATCCAAGATCTTATTTAAAATCTATTTTATATTTTCTAAATATTATGTGAGCCAAAGAAAACATTAGATTTTGTTCTAAATTTGTAACTGTGATTCAGAAGCTGACCAAATTACCAACAACTAACTGTCCTGTATATGCTGGAAAGACACGATTTTATTTCTGTCAGAATGACAAGAGAAATGGCTTGATCATCACACTCAGTTAAAATACCTAGAATGCTAGATAAAATGTTTTCAAATCTTCATAAATGAATCAAAAGTCTGACAAAAAGTAAGATATAGAAAAACTAAGTAAAAAAGGGAATATTAAAACTAGCTTTCCTTCACTTTTAGGACATCTGTCAAACCACGCAAATTTCAACTTTTATTTAATTCTAAGACCTCTTGAGGGGGTCCGGCGGGATGGCTCAGTGGTCTAGAGTGCCTGCTTGGGGAAGCTTGGGCGGCTTCAGGGACCGCGGTTCGATCCCCGGCACTACATGCTGCGCCAGCCCTGCCCTCGGGGCGGGCTGAGCCAGCCATAAAAATGAGTGTGAATAAACAACAAAGGTTCTGAAGCAAGAAAAAATAAAATAAAATAAAATAAAATTCTTAAAAAATAAAAATAAAAATAAACTGATTAAAAAAAAGACCTCTTGAGGCCCAGTAAAAGAGGCAAAGTTCATACATTACCCAAAAGAATTATATGGAAGACTGCTTTGGGAAGGAAGGGATACAGAAGAGGAGACTGGAGACAAGAGGTCTGTGATGTAGGTCAGGCTAGCCTCAAACTTCAGATGTTCCTGCTTCAACCTCCCAACGGTTAGAAATTACAGGCTGGGCTTATAGATGTGCACCATCACACAAAGCTGAAAATTCGATTTAACCTTGGTACCAGGCATAGACAGGGAGACAAGGGTAAGATGACAGTGCAGTGATGTCTCCTCTGACAATTCATAAACATATACTGACCTTCTCCCATGATTATGGCTTTAAAAGCTCTGTACCTCAAAGTTGTTTACAGTGACTGTACGATGGCAGTGTCCCCATTCAACCTTGACACATGTAAATGCAAATTCTCTCTATAGGGAAATTCATCTTTGATCTAGGCCTTTGAAAAATTACCACAAGTAGAGTTGTAAAATTAATGACACAAATAAATTAGTTCATAATCAAATCATAAAACCCAGAAAGAAACAAGCCACTCACAGCAATATGTAGCAGAAATAGAATAACCAAAAGCAAAGATATTGCTCTCTACTGTTTTTTTGGGGGGTTTTTTTGTCTTTTTGAGACAGGGTCTTGCTATGCAGTTCTGCCTGGCTGTGAGCTCACTTTTGTAGCCCAGGCTGGTCTCGAACTTGCACCAATCCTCCTGCCTCAGCCTCCCAAGTGCTGGGATTACAGGCATAGCTCTGTACTGTTTTTATTGTAAGGTTTTTTTTTTTTTTTTTTCCCCCCAGAATTGAGAATCAAACTCAGGATCTTGCACTTGCCAGGCAGGCACACTAGTTTTTATTGTACAGGTGCTTTTCTTAGTCCCATATTTTAATCACCTGTATATAGATGAATCTCAAATCTTTATAGTATCCAAATATAAATATCTAATATCCCTTTCTTGAAAGGGATATTGTTGTCTGAAGCTGAATTCATCATCTTTACTTAATATACTTATCTTAATAAAATGGCATTGCTTTTCATCTAAGAATGAACTTCAGATTTCTAGCTTAATTCTTCTCTTTGAAAAAAAACTTTCCAATTCGTAGTTTTCTGAGCTATGACTTCTCTAAGCATCACTCCCCTTCATAGAAGTAGTTTGGTAGGTAGATAGAACTTAAAAGACTTGACCACCAGAGTAAGCAGATAAGAACTGGCTATTAACAGATTTCTATAAGAACTGATGACAACATTTTGAGAATAATGACCACACAATTTTGTGCATATGTAAACACTGAACTGTACGCTCTAAAATGGAGTGAGTTTTACCTGGCTAAAAATTAATTTTTTTAAAAAGGTATTCATTGCATCTTGTGTCTTACTTGTTGATTCCTGTTTTACCTCTCAGTCAGTTAAGAGCTCAGACAAGGGGATCACAGAGATTGCTCAGTGGTCTAAGCACCTGTGTAGGTAAGTACAGGAACCTAGATTCAATGCCGGGTACCACATGCCATGAAGGATATGCCAAGCCAGCCACCAAGACTGGGTGTAGTGGCTCATAACTGTAATCCCAGCTCTGAGGAGGCTGTGACAGAAGGATCACTATGAGTCCAAGCTACATAGTGAGACCCTGCACCAAATACACTAAAAAAAAAAAAAAAAAAGTTCAAGCAGGGAAAATGACCTTATATACTGAGACCCCAAGAATAAAACATCCTGGGGCTGGGGAGATAGCTCTGTGGCACAAGTGCCTGCCTGGCAAGTACAAGGTTGTGAGTTTGAACCCCGGTCCCACAAAAAACAAAAAAAAAGAATAAAACATCCTTAGAACTCTCAGTCAGTTACAATTTACTACCAACTCTAGCTTCCAATTAGCTTCCTAATCCTAGTGTAGCCTCCATGCCTTAGTTGCATATTTTTCCAATTTTCATCTAGATGACTGAATGGTATCCTGAACTTCAAACTTAGAGACTAGAAAACAAAACATCAATCTTAGCAGGCAACTAATCAGCAACATGAAAATCTCAGAAAACACTAATATTCACACCCAAATCAGAAAATCTCATTACTATGTCCTCCATGCTACAAACTTCCATCTATGCAGCACCTACTACAGATGAATTCTATCAACTCGATTTTAATCATAATTTATATAGTTAAAATTTGGTTGCAACAAGGGCTGGCAAGATAGCTCCATGGGCTAAGGACCTGCTTAGGCAAGAACAGGGACTGGGGTTGATACCCAGCACCACATGCCATGCCAGCCTTGCTGGCCAAGACTGGGCATGGTGGCACATACCTGTAACCTCAGCTCTGAGGAGGCTGAAAACATGAGGATCACAAGTCCAAGCTCTGTAGTGAGACCCTGTACAAATATCTTTTTTAAAAATACATTTTTAAATGGTTTAACAGCAATCAGTAGCATTTTCTTCAAATCCTCTGAAAATCAATGTGTCACAAAAGTTTGTACAGAATGACACAAAATATGGATGGTAAAAGTCACTCGCTAATTTGCATTCTCCAATGTGTGCTATTTACTGCATTATATTACACTCCCAATGAAATATAGAATTCCTTAAAATATAAGAAGTTCAACTGAGCCACAAACTATTTAGGAAGCAGTTATTAAAACAAATACATTAGTATATCAGTGCATTATGTGGGAACAAGAGGTAAAAGTGGAATAAGTTCCTTTCAAAAACTTCCCAAGTAATTCTTACAAGGCCTCTCCTCCCCACCCCTATACAAATATAATGCTTTACAATTTACAAATAACTTCCAATGATGACTTTTGAGTCTAAAAACCTAGACAGGAATTCTAACTCTTGACAATTACTACACACCACTGAGTATCATCGGCAATTTCTCCCAGGCTTAATTTTATAGCACAAGAGGTCAACATGCTATTTGTTCTTTTATTAACTGACTTCTGAAAGTACACAATTCACTAATTACCATGAAGGAAAAAACCTCTCTGATTCAGATCATTTGCCTTAACACTGCCAATTGTTATATTATACAATTAGTAACAAGTAATCATTAAAGTAGACTTGGAAATAATCTGTGTTTTAATCAGCTAAGATAGGAGAATCTGCCAGATGAAATGCAAGGAAAAGAATCTTGCAAATGAGTAGTAATCGGTTGCCCACTCCAGCTTCACTAGCTAAACCTACAAGTAGAGGTACAGCTTGAGGTGTCATCTGCTCTCAGAGATTAAATTTAGGAGAATCTTCAATATACCATGGGAGTATTAGAAAAGAAGTCAAACAGAGGAACTAGTTCAAAAAATAAAAATTTGAGAATATATATTACAGATAACAAGGGATTTATGGGAGAAAAGGCAATAGTGTCACTGTATCCAGATGGGCATAAACAGGAATATTGGCTTTTTTTCTTTTTTCCCAGCACTGGGGATTCAACTCAGGACTCTGAGCATGGCTTTTAATACAAAATAATATAACTGGAGGGCTGATTGTGTGCAATACTGAGAAGACAACTTAAGACTGTAATTAGGTTAATAATCGCAAGAGGGGGGGAGCCTAACAGCTGTACAAAGTGAAAGTAAGTGGAAAGTCAAGTCAAGTCAAGCAGAGTACATAGGTGTAAATGAAGAGTTCATTAAAGGCAAGAAACATTTATTCTATCATCTTTATCCCACTTTATTCTTCAGTTTTTCTCATATTTTGATATAACATTTATTTACCTGTTTCTCTTCTAATGTAAACCCCATAAGAACAGGAAGTTTTGTTTTATTCTCTGTACATTGTCAAAACCTTGTATGTACTCAGCCCTCGCTTGTTAAATGAAGTTTTCCCAGAGCTCAAAAAAAAGAAACAAAATAATATCTGACTGAACACTCATCAAATCTTTAATTAACAGTCTTTGTAGCAATGATTTTTTCTGACCCCTAGACAATTTACAATCAATCCAGCAAGTAAGGTATCCAAGTATATAAACCCACAAGACCACCCAGTAAGACCTACATTCCAATAAGAAAACAAGGATTTCAGCACCATATTTACAAAGAAAATATATGAATGTCCAATAAACACATGAAAAAATGCTGATTATCACTAGTCATCTGGGAAATGCAAATCAAAACTATAATAATAAATTATTTCATGCCTCATAAGATAGCTTAAGAAAAAAATACATGTGTTGCAAAGATATGGAAAAACTGAAACTGTCATGTATGGCCAGTGGAAATCCAAAATAGCATAGCCCCTTTAGCAAATAGTTTTGTGGCTCATCAAAAAGTCGAACATAGATTTACCATATGAAACAGCAATTCTTCTATTCCTTGGATATAACACCCACAAGTATGAAAACATACATCCATAGAAAAAATGTTCACAGTAGCATTAAATCCTAACAGCAAAAAAAAAAAATTAAATGTCCACCAACTAACGAATGGATAAATAATATGCACCATATCCACGCAACGGAATACTCTGACAATAAAACATGCTAAGTGAAACAAATTAGTCATAAAAACTTCATGTATGATTCCACTTACAGTAAATGCCCACAAGAGCAAGGGAGATAGCTCAGCAGTCTAAAAGTGCCTTCCCGACAAGCGCAAGGACTAGAGTTCAATCCCCTGGACTGGAACTGGGCATGCCAGGACAGCCACCAAAACATGCATATGCCTATAAGCCCAGCACTGGGAAGGCTGAGATAGGAGGATCAGTATGAGACCAAGCTACATAGTGAGACCGTGTACCAAATAAATAAAAGGCTTATAAATAAATAAATAAAAATACATGCCCACAATAGACAGATTAATATTAGCAATTAGGTTACACATGAGTAGTTGGGTTAAATTAGTTTAGGGCTAACAGGGAGAGAAAAGGTAAAAGGAGAATACAAAATGCTCACAGGTATGGAGCTTTTTTTAGAGAGAGAAGAAAATGTTCTAAAATTAGATTGTTCTAATGATTGCATAACCCTGTGAATATATACTAAAAAAAAGTGAATTTTACACTTCAAATAGGTAAATTATATGGCATACGATTGTATCTCAACAAAGCTACTGGAAAAACATTCAGAAACATCACACAATTTTTTTTTCAAATTCTCATTTTTCTCATTAGTACAAGATCCAGTCCCAAATCCCAATATTGGAACAGGAAGAGAAAAGCAAAGTAATGACTTTACCAGAAAGCAACTCTACTAAAAGCAATTATTCTTAAATCAATAATACCCCTGAACCATTCAGTAGCTTTTGTACACTGGTCGCCTCTACTATTTCCAAACATGCTGTGTGTTCACTAAACATATTTAACAAAGATACATGTGCAGTCCATTTTAAAAAGTTCATACACCTGAAAATATTCTACAGGAACCTACTCTATAATTACCTATGAATGAGCTACTTTGGCTATATCAGTGATGGTAAACCTATAGCACATGTGCCACAATGAGCTATTTGCTACTGAAAGCTCTAAAAGGTTCACCATCCTTGGGCGATAAACTCCTACACCAGGATCAGGGCAGGAGGAAACAAATTGAAGACGAGAGGAAAAGGCAAACAAGGAGATATCAAAGAAATAGCTCAGCATCATGAAGGCCTGCCTGACAAGCACAATACCCAGTACCACAAAATAAAAATAAAAAAAATCATCCGAACAACCCACTTAAGCTTTTTAAGACTGCATATGAAGTGTAACAATCAACTTGACTCTTTTGCCTCCAAGAATATCACAGAAGATATAACTTCTTCCAAACCCTACTTCCTGCAAACAGATCACAGGCCACCCTCTTCAAACCAAATCATAACTCAGTAAACAACACAGAATTCTATCTCTAATCCTGTAGCTTCAGTCTCTCTACTTGGCTCAATACCTTACCCACAAAATCCAGATCTAAAAATCAAATCGAGATCAAATAAAAACTTTTTATATGTATATGTTTAGTTTTATGGGAAGTCTGATAAAAGTATATGAAATTAAATCAGACTGTATGTTTAAATCAGCTACGATGAACATACATGAAATGTTAAAAATCTAGAAAAACTATCCAGTCCTTAAGTGTTGAGCTCCATTTTAAGCAACTCCTAAAAGTATCCACTAAACAAACAGAATAATCTTTCAGAGGACTAAAAGTTGTTGAGGGTTTCAATCTGAGCTCAGTTATATTTAGCAAATCAACGTGTCACTTCCCTGGATCCTGTATCTTTATCTTGGGCATTTGATTCATGTGCTTTCCCTAGTGTTATTCAAAGCAAGAGAGCTCTACCATATTCCTAAGGAGAAAATCAAACCTATCAGAATTTACTAGTTATCAGAGTAACTAAATGTTATATTGCAAATGGAAGACAGAAAGCTACAGTCTCTGTTACTTGAATCTTCTAACAAAATTAAGAATCGTATGTCCTGTTCCCCAAAGTCAATCTAAAAAAAAAAAAAAAATACTGACTTCATATGAATCATTTCTATTCCATTCTTAGAAACTCTAATTTAGGAGTCTAAAATGAAACCCAGAAAATGTATTAATTAAAAGTTATCCCAGGTGATTTTTAAGTTCCAATTAATTCAGAAAATAATGATTTAGAACAAGGACAACACCAAGGACTTATTATCACTTGTCAATCAAGCTCAAATGATAGTGACTGTCTGAAATGCTTGAGGTCATGTCAAAACACAACTAGAGCCACCCCCCTTCCTGTTTGACTGCCTTTCTTCCTTTAGCCTCTTTTTCACTTTACTCTTCTTTCTATTTCAGCTACCATCCTGTGATCTTCAATAAATGTAGCTACTTACTACAAAAATAAACAACTAAACCAACAACCAGATGTTAGGAAATTGCCAGAACCATGATGATAAAGAAATAACAGCATACAAATCATGTACTGTATGTATGTCTGTCATCCCTGATTCAGACTGTAGAATAAGATCTGAATTTTTTTTCTCTTCATATGACAGAAGCTCCTGTGCTCGCTTCGGCAGCACATATACAAATCACAGAAGTTCCTGACAGAAACTCTTACTACAGGGAATACAATAAGCGAAGGACTATTGCATGAACCGGTCTCTTCAAAGTTCCCAGAACTATACAGAAAAATAAGAAATATGTTTGTAATTTTGTTGAAGAATTAAAATGCTACATGGTAAATTTAACATGAACTTTGTTTTGCTCCCCTGAGGAAACAGTATAAGCACTGAGTGACAGGCCCAAAGCAAGTGTAATTTGACTGACTCTGTAATCAACCATGGGTTCCTGTTCAGTACATGATTAAAGTAGTATGTTAAGAACATTTCACTGGTAGCATTTTTTAAAGAGGAAAATGGGAGGCTATTATAAACAAGGCATGACCCATTAGAGAGCAAACAATCCACTTGTATTATTTCAGTATGCAGCTGTCGCTATCATTAGAATGTTGGCTTCTAGTGGAGCAACATAGGTCAAATTAACCTTTATTACCTACCACAATGTCTTGGGCCTAAGGATATAATATTCCAAAATGTTTGTTGAATAGATGTAAAAGAAGAAAAAATGTAATACATTTTTCAAAATGAAGAGGAAAAGTTTTTTTTTTTTTTTTTCTTCCAGAACCGGGGATTGAACTCAGGACCTTGCACTTGCCAGGCAGGTACTTGTAACCCTGAGCTATCTCCCTGGTCCCCAAGGAACAGAATTTGGTACAGATAAATGTAAAGAACCAAAGGAGTCAAGAGTCAAATTATACCAAAAAGTAGAAAACTGTTTTTAGGCTAAGAGATCTAAGAAACATGCAATGTCTAGATCTTGACTCAATTAAAAACAAATTGTAAAAAGGTACCTTTAAATAGTGCAAGGTCCTGAGTTCGATCCCCAGTTGAGAAAAAAAAAAAATTCATCAATTTGATTTAGCACTTTTCAGCCAAGTTCAAAGTAGAAATTTGATTTATGAACTGAATATTAGATGACACAGAAGACAGTTGGTTTTATTTAACATAATGATGCATACATACAGGTGGGCTGGTGATATAACTCAGCAGCACAGTGCCTGCCTGGCAAGCACAAGGTTCTGAGTTCAATTCCAGGTACTAAAAAAATAACAGCAATAAAAAATGATGACATATAGATGCAGGAAAATATCTCTTTTAGATATACATATTAATAATGACTTTTTAAAAAGTGCCTACAATTTTCTTTCACATATCTCAACCAAAAAGAAAAAAGTTGAGGCACATGTGGAAAATATCTTAATTGCTGTATCTCCATGATTGTTAAATAGCAATTACTTTTTATGCTTTACAGCATCTCAACAAAGCTCTGATACCAAAGTCTTCGGAGCGTTTACTTACTCAACTCTGGCACTGTACAATTAATTTTTTCTTTTCTTTCTGATTTCAGAAGTTTTGAATGACTAGTGCTTCTGAGAAAACAGTCTAGAGTCAATCAGAAGAACATTTGTATTCATTTGTTAGCTATACTAACAGGAAATCTTTTTAAATCTACTCAAAGAACCTCTTGTAGATTAATTTGAAAACTGAGTATGAGCCAAAGTAGGGACTGAGCTGCTACTGCTAAAAAGGAGCAAAATACAGTCTTAGACCCAAGGATGGTAACAGCATTGTTATGGTTTGTGCATAGTTGTCCCCCTCAAAGCCTCATGCAGTCATGGGGCAGACTTCTAGAGCTTGTGATTAACTCATGATCTACTAGGATTATGGGTGTGATTGCTGCTGGAATTACGGGTGTGAATGCTGCACCTGCGAGGGGGGGGGGACAGTCTGAATACAACATAAGGGTGACAGACTTGCTCTCTGTTGCTATTGTTGCTGCTACTTCTCCCTTTTGCTCTTGCTCTTTTCCACTGCAATGAATGGCTAGCTACTTTCTGCCATGTGCCACTCTTCCTTGGACCTTGGAGCCAGCTGAGTATGGACTGAAACCTCCAGTAACTATGAGCTAAACAAACCTTTCCTTCCTTCACTTGGGGTGTTAGGTATTTGTCCCAGCAATGAGAGAAGAGTAACTCAGACAAGCATCCAATGCACTCTTTCACTTGTTAGTTCACATTAGAATATTGCACTTTGTTACAGGTAGTACATGTTAATAACACAAGCTGGACAAGTGAAGCGTTTAGAAACCAAATGGCTAGTATAGAATGACTGAAGAAAGTGGGGTTTTTGTTTGTTTTGTTTTGTTTTGTTTTTGTGGTACCAGGGATTGAACTCAGGACTTGGGCTTGCTAGGCTCTTAAACCACTGAGCTATCTCCCTAGCCCTAAAGTGGGTATGTTTAAATTTAAGTAGAAACACTGTTGATGAGACTTCCATCTCATCTCCACATACAGACCCAGCATAGTATTTTTCAGATGATTTCAAGGATTGTCGAGGGCAAAAAAAAAAAAATTAAGATAATCACTTATTTTTCTATCAAAGTGTTCAATATCTCAAATTGCTGTGTGAATGTCATACGATAAAAATTTACTGACCCTCGATTATTAACAAACACTCCTCCACATGCTGGGGATATAATAATAAGCATTTTTAATGTCCTGGAGTATATCTTGGCAAACAACCTGACTCTCTTTCTACTCCTCTTACCTGCATCCTTTCTGAATCTTTGACTATCCCTTCTGATTAGAACACTCCATATCTAACATTAATGCAACTGAAGCATTCTTGATCATCAAGCAAAAGCATTTTCTTCTCAGCGAATCGACGGCTTTTTCTGTACCATTTCTTAAACAAACTAAACCTCTTACTTACTTTTGGATTTCTGTTAATACCCAGAACAGTGTATTGAATACAAAGAAACTCAAAAAACATTTGCTGAAAGAGTATTTCTTTTAATATTTTAAGTAGTATCTTGTGAAAGGCAAACGAGGTCTCTACTGTTCCACAAGAAAGAATGGGAAAAGAAGATGTAAATTTTACCATCAGTTACAGCTAACTGGTCACCTTTCAACTATCAGCAACTAAAGCTAAATGTGAAGTGCTGCTGTGAGATAACTCACTATTCTAAATGAAGAACTATCATATACTATATCTCACTATACTAGACAAAAGGTAACTACTAATAAAAGCTATTTGTTGCAATATCAAAATTCTTAATGTGAAGGTTAAACATGAAATACTCTTTCATTTATTAGCATAAAGAATACACAATGCCTACTATGTTTCATGTATTAAGTACAGCCATATGCCACATAATACATCACACAATGGGACCATGAAAATGTATCACCTGACATAAAAACCATCTTAATGTGTATAAGTATATACCACTTGGTATTTCTACAATATCATAATCATCTCACAACACCATTCTCAGAGCATGTCCCTATTGTTAAGTGAAGCGCAACTGTAGAGGATAAAAAGCTAAAAGGGGGGCCCGGCGGGATGGCTCAGTGGTCTAAAGCGCCTGCTTGGGAAAGCTTGGGCGGCTTCAGAGACCGCAGTTCGATCCCCAGCACCACATGCTGCGCCAGCCCTGCCCTCGGGGCAGGCTGAGCCAGCCATAAAAATGAATAAATAAACAAACAAAGGTTCTGAAACAAGAAAAAAATAAATAAAATTTAAAAATTCTTTAAAAAGAAAAAAAAAAAAAAAAGCTAAAAGGAAGAGTTTCCATACTAGAAGAGCCAATACAACATTTCTTAATTAGGCTACCAAAGCAAACCCAACACAAAATCATAATGCCCACATCATCCTACTCGGTGAGCTGTTCCTTAGATGAGGAAATCCTTCAGATCAATGATCTTCAATATTCTGCAAAGAACCATGAAGCCATCAGTTGCTATTAAAACAACCTATTCACACCCATAAATGCATTAAATTCACAAATAAGCCAACTGATCATTCTGCCTTTCTAATTAGTAAAGAGAAGAAATAGCATGATACCTCTAGATGGCAAATATATCTCTGTGATATGTCTTTCACCAACTAAAAGCCACAATCTTTGCTAATAGCAAACCTGGATTTCACTTATGTCCCCAGTATTTAGTACATACTCAGTACATAACAGAGGGCAAATAAGTGAGCAAGTGAGTGACAGAAATGCATAAATCCAATGTTCCTAAATTAAAAACAGCACTTTAAGTCAGCCATGGTAACACATGCCTGGGGTGAGTCAGGAGGATCACAAGTTCTAGGTCAGCCTAGACTACCTACTGAGTTCAGGTCAGCCTGAACTATACAGTGTGATCTGTCTCAAGAAAAAATTAAAACAAAATTTACAAAACTAAAATCTTGGGTTGCTTCTGAAGAACTAAAATTAATTACTTGCAATGACCAAAACCTTATGAGAAAAAAAAAAAAAGAAACTTAAACTTGCTGGGGAGATAGCTCAGCAGCTCAAGCACCTGCCTGGCAAATGCCAAGGACCCAGGTTCAATCCCCAGTACCACATGCCATGCCAGAGCCAGAACCTTGGGTATGGCAGGCTGACCACCAAAACCAGATATGGTGGCACACTGGCAAGGCTGAGACAGGAAGATCACTGTGAGTCAACTGCATAGCAAGACCCTGTACCAAATAAGGCAAAAAAAAGAAAAAAAGAATTGAAACCATTTACTGCTTTTGAACCTTGATCCATAAAACTATAATCAAGTAAGTTATCAAGCTGATTTATTTACATAACTGCTTAGAAAGCAAAGTACTTTGATTGTGCCAAGTTTTTAGACTGCCTTTCAAAAGTGCTGAGACTCATTTTTTTTTCCAAATTGTCATTTGAAAAAATCTTTTTTCTCTTAAGCTATAAAAAATAAAATATGCTCACATAAAGACAGGTTCAAAGATGAACAATAATAAATAAAAACTAAAAACAAGATAAAAGTAAAATTACTCACTGCTATGCTTTTCTCCTACTCCTACCTTTTAGATTCAGCTATAACTTTTTTTATATGCACTCAGTCTTCTAACCCACCATGCAGCTAGGAATAGTGGCATGTGAATGTCACCTCAACACTCAGGAGGCTGAGGTACGAGGGTCACAATGAGTTTGAGGCCAGCCTAGGCCACATAACCAGCCTACCATGCAAGAAAGAATAGATCTCATGCTGTGGCAATAATCCAGGCACCGTTGACAGGACCATGTTCCAAGTAATTTCTCAATATCTGTGTTTAAGACATGTACTTCCACAAAATAAGACTTAACTTGTTTGGTGATCCTAAGAGTTTCCATTCTAAGTCCTTCCCAACCTCACCTCCACAGTTTTCAAAACAGAATGCAAAGTTAAGCAAAATGTTTCCAAAGGATAAGAAACTGACCTAAATTGAAAGAGAGAAAAGTTGTCCCACTAGTTTTACAACCCCTAAGTTTGACAGTACAAGAATAGAAGGGGAATGCAGGGTCTGGGCTCAAATGTCTGCTCTACTAGTAAGTAAGCGAGTAACTAAATCTTAGCTTTAGTTTCTCCATTTGGCAATAAAGTATTAGCTGTATTAAAAGGCCTGTAAGCCTATAAAATTCAGTAAGTCCAGTAAAATGCTTTTTTATTTATTTTTTTAAAGAATTTTTTTGTTTGTTTGTTTTGTTTCAGAACTTTTTGTTGTTGTTGTTTATTTGTTTTTATGGCCAGCTCAGCCTGCCCTGCGGGCAGGGCCAGCACAGCATGTGGTGCCGGGAATGGAACCTCGGTTCCTGCAGCCGCCCAAGTTTTCCTAAACAGGCGCTCTAGACCACTCCCGCTGGGCCCCTAAAATGCTTTTTTAAAAAAATTCAACCAAATGCAAGATGGAGATGGCCAAGGAGATAGCTAAGGCAAAAGCGCCTGCCTGGCAAGTGCAAGGTCCTGAGTTTGATCCCTAGTACCAAAAAAAAAAAGAAAAGGCAAAGTGGAAATGTTTCAAAAACCCATGTGTCCCTCTGCGAGGCAAAAATAACATTTCTGATGGTGATTGCTATGGATGCATATACAATATAACAAAAGCATTCATCAACAATACACTTGACCTGACTACTCCACAAGTATGTCACAAATTCACAGACATAACCAAACCAGCAGAAATCAATGTCAGATATCATTCACCTACTGCTACAACACTTGTGTCCCATCTTCTTTCAGAAGGGTGAACCTCCTTGCAACAGCTGCTTATTTGCTATTGCCACTTTAAATTCCCAAAGTTTACAGCCAAGCCACAGAAACTTTTAAAGTTATTTTTAATAATTCAATACCAATATACTAATTTGACAAAATATAGCATGTTAACAATAACCTATTTCCAATATAACAGCCCAATCTCATCTCTAAGCAGACAAAATTTGAAACAGTTATTAGGTGAGTTCTAGCAATGTACTCTCATCCATTTTTTTTTTTTTTTACAATCTCAGTTACTAGAAAGTTGTCCTACGGGGTTGGGGAGATAGTTCCATGGCACAAGTGCCTGCCTGGCAAGTGCAAGGTCATGAGTTCAAATCCTGGTCACACAAAAAAATAGAAAGAAAGTTGCCCTATTAATATTATCTAAGTAAGGTTAAGTCCAAACATGGGGAAAGGTTGAGGTTTTGACATTTTTAACAGTTACACTGGAACTAAAATCATCCAATCAATTAAGTGATCAATCTGCATTTCTTGATAACACTGTGCTACTGAGCAAGACTAGGCAAAATTCAGTTAAACTGTTATTAACTTTGTACTCCAGGTCAAAACTGTGACTGAAAGTCAGCTGACTAAGTAGTTTCCTTCAGGGTCATTATGACACAGGTGTCCAAGTTTTCAACAGAATCTATGACCTTCTGTCTCTACATATGACTTGAAATAATAACAACAACAACAAAAATAGACAACATGAGCAGTTTGGGGTCTCTAAAAAATGCTCTAAGATTATGTTCTAATATTAGTTCTTCTAATTACACTCTGAAAATTTGAGTTCATTATAGACTACTTCACCACTGTTGATGGAAAGTTAAATGAAAACAGTATTAATATAGGTCTAATTGCACCAAATTGATTTATGGTAAAATTCTTCAAGCAACCAAAGTGGCCTAAAAATTATCAGTCAGGCATGGTGGCACATACCAGTTATCCCAACTATTCAGGAGGCTAAGGCAGGAAAATCAAAAGTTTGAGGCAACTCTTGGTAAGCTATCAAATCCCTGTCTCAAATTAAATAAAAAAGAAAGAGGAGGCTGGGATGTATCGCAGTGGTACAACACATGTCTCACATATTCAAAGCTTTGGGCTCAATTCAATCCCCAGTACCAAAAAAAAAAAAAAAATTTTAATGAAAAGGAAGAAATTATTAAATCTAAGCCTATCAACTGTATCAAAGTAAGAGTTAAGAAATCAAGCCCTAAACCAGGTCCTAGTAATTATCCCACAACAGATATTCGTGCTTAACTTATATTTTACCTCATAATACTAAAATTTCATAACGCATGAGTTATTTTGGGTTTTTTTTTCATATATTTTATCTTGACTCTACAGAAGAGTAATAATCAATTAGAAGAACACCTTCTTAGGTTACCAGCTAACATGTATGTCAAGTAGAATAAAGCCAAAGATACTTAACTACAAAATTAAATTAAAATACGTAGAATGTCACTGCTGTAAACGTAAGTACAACATTTGGCTCCAGGTAACAAAGCTACTTCCATATTCCAACAGATGGCCCACAGTAATACTGCTTTGCTGATCTGGTTATAACAAATTCTATTAAATCAAAAATCTTGTACAGCAGATGCCTTTTCCAATTTCAGTGTAAGTCCATCTCTTTAACCAACAGATATGCTTTAGTTATTACTTGTGCACTAAAATCCAGTTACACAAATTAAGAGGATCAAAATTTTTGACAAGTTATAAAATGCCACTGTGATACACTATATTCTGACTTCTGGAGTGGACAAAGTAAAGGACTATCTTCCCTCTATGACTGAAAGGTTAATTGTTCAAAGCAGAAGGAATTTTTTCACAGTCAAAGAAAGGCTAAAGAGAGGTAAAAACAGCATTAGCTGTCTCAAGCCCAGGTTTCCTAATAGTGACTATTTGGAAAGAAAAATGACTAACAAAGCCAACAGGGAAGAACAGTGAAAATAATGTGATTTCTGAGCTGAGAGACTATTAGCAAAGAAAACAATGACAATGAACCCAAACATCTAAACAACATGTATCTTTGAATACTAAAATGTTAGGTCCATATTTAAAGAAAACATGGATGCAATGTCAAGTTAACTTTGCTGAAATCCTATCTTCATATTCCTGGTCATGTTCATAATTAAGATATTATCCTCTTATTTGTAACTAGTAAACATAACAATGCAATGATGAAGAGCAACTAAGTTCCATAAACAGACTCCAAGGGCTCAAATCCTGCCTCTTTCCATTTCTAGCTTTGGCCAAGTAACTTAATCCTTCTGTGCCCATTTCCTCATCTGTAACACTCTGATGCTAATAAAAATCAACCACTTAAGGATTGTGAAGATTATACAACAAAAGTTTTTACATCATTTTTGTGCCAAGAGTAAGGCCTCCAAAAAGCTATTGTTTATCACTACCACCACCATCATCACCATCTTAATTCCTATTCAAGTTCTGAAATAAAGCAACTTGTCAAAATAAAGCTACTTGTCTAAAACTTTGAGCAAGTTAGCAAAATCTGTAAGTCTTTAAGTTCTAAAGATTAACAATTAAAATTCAGTGACTACTCAAGTAATCCCTCTAAGTCACTAGAAACTTTCGTGGGAAACCTCTAAACTACAACAGCAGCATACAGTAGAAGAAATCATTGCTCCACTGACTCAAGTGTGCAAGCCACCCAACCCAAACTTCAAACTGCTCATCTCACATTAGTTACAGTGAGATATTAATGCATAAGAAAGCCGGGTGTGGTGGCTCACGCCTGTAATCCCAGCACTTGGGAGGCTGAGGCAGGAGGATTGTTGTGAGTTCGAGACCAGCCTGAGCTACAAAAGTGAGCTCAAAGCCAGCCTGAACTGCACAGTGAGACCCTGTCTCAAAAAGCAAAAAAAAAAAAAAAAAAAAAGATAATGCATAAGAAAACATACTCAAGCCGTTATAGCTCTACATAAACATTCAGAGCCCACATCTTAATCATCTTTATACACCTAATGCCTAACAAAATGTACAGCAGAAGTTATAATCTACAAGGAAAACTACAAGACTGTAATGTAAAGAACAGATGAAGATGGGGAAGTAAGAAACCTAAATGTCCACTGATGGTCAAAAGTGCAGTACATTAACACAGTAAAATATTACTTGATAATGAAAAGAACTACTAATATATATACAATACATATGGATCATTGAAACACACACTAAGTGAAAGAAGCCAGACATAAAAGACTATGAAATGAAAACAGCATGATGACTCCCTTTAAAGAAAATGTACAGAATAGACAATCCACAGACATGTTAAGTACATTAATGACTTTCCTTGGAATCTCCCACATATGGAGTGGGGTAGGTGCCTGCTAATGGATACAGGGTTCCCACTCTCATGACATTAGGAATTGAAAACCTAGACCCTTGCACTGAGCCAGTACATTTTTTGAGACAGGGCCTTATTAAATTGCTAGGTTGCCCAGGCTGGGTTTATATTTGCTATCACCCTGCCTAAGCCTCCTACAGTGCTGGGATTACAGGCATGTGCCACCATGTTCAACCAAGTTTCTTTCTGAAATGATATTCTAAAACTTGCTGTGATTATGGTTGTCCTCCTATGTAAATACACTAAGAACTCTTGAAATGTATATTTTATATTTTAAGTGGGTAGAATCTATGGAATGTGAATTTTACCTCAATACACAAAGCTGCTCTGAAAAAGTTTAAGAGAACTGCTAAACTGTAACTGTCTCTAAAATACATTTTTAAAAACAATGATGAGCTCTGATATGTGAACAAAACTGAGGCTCAGGAAGGCATTAGAAAAAAAAAAAATTGTCAGACAAGATCATTGTATTTCTAGAAATCCTACATCTATCTTTCCTTTCAAAATTCTATGGTTACAAATCACCTCCTTCTGGTCTGGCTCAACGGTCACAGTTTCTGAACTTGAAGACAGATTTGGTGCCATCAACAACCTTACTTTGTGGAAAAATCTAATCTTTGGTTTCTGTGCCACTGATGTACTTTCTGATTCTTCTCAAAATGTTTTACCTATTAGTCTACTATGTGACTCAAAATTCCATACCTCAGGGGCTGGGGAAATAGCTCCATGGCACAAGTGCCTGACCGGCAAGTACAAGGTCACGAGTTCGAACTCAAGTCCCGTTAAAAAAAAAAAAAAAAGAAAGAAAAATTCCAAAGCTCAAAACTCTCTCCACTATACTGCTTCCCTCCTAATACATATCTATTCACATTTTACTACCATCTATAGTCCAGTCACTGCAAAAATCTACATTTCTTCTTTATATAACTAAATACAAAAGGCTTTAATAATCTGTCCTAAGACCCTATGATTAAATGACCTTCTGATGCTTCAGTAAAATACACAGTTCAGAAAAATATCTGGCATACATAGTCAATGTTAGCTGTTTTATTCTTAACCAAAATCTTATGTCAGACCACCTTACTCTTTCTTTAGAGAATGAGAGTAATCCCCTATCCTTCAAAGAGCCTCCATTAACACCCTTACCAATCCCAAATTCACTTACTATTCACCAATATAGATTCTCTCTGACTATCAAAATACTTCTCTGTCTTTGCACATGTCCCTTCAATTTCTTTAAACATTCTTATCCCACTTTGCAAACTTTTCCTCAGGTCACATATACCTGTGAACTTGGTTGCATTGTTACCCCAAGCAGGAGTTGGATGCTGGTGATTTTGTAGGTTGTCTATTTGATTTTGTTTTATTGCTGGCCTTGAACTCACAGCAAATCCTCTTGCCTCAGCCTCTCCAACTCTTGGGATTACAGGCCTGCACCACCTCTGGTTGTTCGGTGATTTTGATGTACACGTTGCTTCTCCAACAAAAGAAACTATGAGCTTTTGAGACCTGTATTTTAGTCTCCACATTTTTTATAAGACTACCTGACAAACAGGCAGCCCTGTATTTTGCAGAAGTACAGTACGCAAGTGTTGACTTACTAAAAATATGTATTTCAGGCTGTATTAAAAGACATTCACTACTTTCCACTGCCCCACCCATACTTAGCATAGTGAAAGTAGACAGAAACTCTATTTAAATACTTTTATTCTTTTTTGTTTTTTGCTTTTTTGTCTTTTTTGAGACATGGTCTCTCTATGCAGCCTTAAACTCACTTTGTACCTCTGGTTGGTCTTGAATTCCTGCCTCAGCCTCCTGAGTGCTGGGATTACAGGTATATGCCACCACACCCAGCTAGTATTTTTATTCTATGTAGAAGAAAAAGGGGACTAGACTAGCAAATCTATCCTCTAAGAGGAAATAAAACAATTATTAAAAATATACTCAAGGCCGGCACAATGGCACACACCTGTAATCCCAGCACTCAGAGGCTGAAGCAGAATGATCCCAAGCTCAACCTCTGCCTGGGCAACTTCGCAAAACTGTACTTCAAACTAAAAATTAAAAAAAAAAAAAAAAAAAACTAAAAGGCTTGAGATGTAATTTAGTGTGAAGGTCCTGAGTTCAATTTCCTGTAACACATACACATTTTAATTCATCCTCAAAGACTACACACTATGAAGTACAACAGAATACTAACCATTTAGAAACTGAAAGAGTAACTCTGAAAGAGTAAAGTTCATTTCACCCAAACTAACTTAAAAAACCAAAATAGTTATATTCTGTTGTTTCATCAAAGAAATACCTCTAAATGAAATGTGAAACTCTCTAGGATTCTCAGCAGCACAAAACCAAGAATAAGATTCTCAGTAACTCCGACACAAAACCAAAACTAAGAGACCACTTCTCAGATTTACCTAAAAAAACTAAAGAATTCAACCACATCTATATGAAAACCTAGAAGATTTACTAATTTTCTCTAAGTATGTGCTAAGGTCTAGAAGAAATGAAAGGTTTCTCTCAGTGCTACTGTAGTCTCTTCTCCGTAAATAGAGCAATCTGAGGTGTCAAAAAGCTAAACACTAGACAGTGGAAATCTTAACATGGAAAGGACAATAAGGTAAGAAAAGAAAAAAACATACAAAATACATGTTTCTAAACCGGTATCTAGAGTCCAAAATACTCAGAAAGAAAAGAGAAATAAAAGGGCTTCAACAAAAGAGGTAAGTACACCTACATGACAAGCATGCTTCTTCACGAAGGAACAAAATACAGTAGAAGAAAAAAAAGCCAAGTAATAGTTAAAACACACACACACACACAAAAGATACAATCCCTGGCTCTACTCATTCAGGAATTCTTCTAGGAACACCACAAACAAATGCAGTCGCCAAAATTGAAAACCTTTGCCAACCACAGACGCAAAAAGTAGAACAGAAAAATAACTATACACATCGAAGAATCAGTAACAACAGCTTGCTCTTTTTAGGATTGACAAAAAGAGAAAGAGCTAATGGGAGGTGAGAAAAAAAAAAGGTATACAAAACTAAGCTCTGATGTGTCCCCTACAGTTCTCAATTTCAGAGGGTACACAACTCTTGATTCTTCCATCTAACCAACCGTAGGGCTCTGGAAACTGACCTTAACACCTTCCACGCCACCCGCAGGAAATCACAGAAGAAAAACCATCCCGTTAACCTCCCTCTCAATCAGCTGCAAAAACGAGAGGGTGGGGGGACGGTACACCCTACCACGTGGGCAGGATACAACACACACAGGGCACTAACACGTCCGCATGGAACGGCTGCCTTTGCCCTAATGCCAGCAAAGGACACAGTGACAGAATGGGCGGGAACGTAGGCCCCTCGCGAGGGCCTTCTCGTCCGAAGGACACCCAAAGGCGCAAAGTACTAGCTAGCTGCCTTCCGGAACAAAATGTGCCCCTAAGCTTGAAGGCAAGAACTCTCTGGCGCCGGGGCTGGGGGCTAGCCCACACGAGGGCGCGAGCGCCGGGGAGGAGATGCCCGCTACCCTCGGACTCGGCACCCCAAGGATCTACGTCCGGTTTCCCGGGGCCCCACCTGGGGGAGGGGCGGGAGGCGCGGAGCCACAGCTCCCCAGCTGAGGGGCAGCAGCAGCTGAGAAGCGCTGCGGGGGAGGGAGGTACCCGAGCCTCCTAGCCCGCCAGGCCCAGCCCAGGCCCGAGCCCCCGCCCCACCCGCCGCTCCCCGCGCGGTGGCTGAGGAGGGAGAGGACGTCTCGCGGAGGGCAGCCCCAGCCTCGGTCCCGGGAGATGCCCCAGCCCCGCCTCCTCGCTCGCCCGATGCCCCGGCCCCGCCGCGCGGGCGGCACGCACTCACCTCAGGCTACGCAGGCCGGGACGGCCCAGCCGAGCCCCCGGCCGCTGCGTGCGACTCCGCCCCCCGCGAAGGGTCCCAACCGCGTCTGTCGCGAGTCGCCAGGGCCCGAAGCAGCGCCGAAAGCGGCGGCAGCAACGGGAGCAGCCAACATCCGGGGCCGCGCACCCGGAACTACTTACCGACCCACGCCCCCCACGCCCCTGCCTCCCTCGCCTCCCGCGACGTCTCTGCGCCACCGTACTGGCGTCGGCGGCGTCAGGCCCTTCCGCAATCTCGCGACTTACGCTAGATTCCTCCGCTGGGACAAATAGTGCCCTGGGACTTCCGTGGCTCTTCCTCCGTATAACCGGTGTTAACACTTGCGTCACGCAGTTCCGAGCGACTTGGGGTTCTCGTATCTCCGATTGACACCTGGAGAGTGAGGATGGCAAAAGTTGCTCCGCAGTTGATGATGGCAAGGACCAGCGACCTCGGACTCTTAGACCCCATGCACCACAGGAATGTCACCTCGTGACCGCCCTCCGCCCTCCTACCTCTGTCACTCAGTGTGGTGGCAGGCACCTTAGTTTCTCTGGGAAACCAGGTCCCTTTGCTACTTGACACGCGGAGGAGGCCCCCACAAAGGCAGAAGCAGACCTTCTCTTAGAACACTGCCTCTCAAAACCTCAGAAGCCCCGCGTTCTAGGTCCACCTCTGCCGTGTTCTTTCTCTTGCCTACTCATACTTTCCCTCTACTTCAAAGGACTTGGAAGTCTAAAGGCTCTTCTGACTCGGTTCACGGTCCAGGTTATGGTCCTGCTATCAACAGGTGGAGTATTAAAAAAGGCAGTCCAGATATTTGTTGGACTTTAGAATTTACTTATACGTCAGTCTTCACTGATTCTCTACACTTTTAGCACTGATCTTCCCTGTAATTTCACACTTAATTATATTGAGTTACATTATGTGCTGCTGCTTCATTAACATATTCTCCATAAGCACTAAGAACACTTAACAATAGATGTTCAATATTTGGATACTGGGACATTCTTTAGATGAATGAATACTAGGTTGATTTGGCCTTGGAAACATTTTTTCCTCCTTAAAGGGATCAGATAAAGACCTTCAGTATTTCAAGATCTGAGCACTCCATTCCATCAGCAAATATTAATCGCCTGCCCTTTGCCAAACATCTCAATGCCTTGCATCCTGGGAATATGAAGTCGACATACTTCTTGCTCAAGATGCATCATCAGTGAGCAGAAGAGAAAGAAATATACTCTCCTTGATTCGTTCTAGTATAGGGACAAAGAAAATTATGAATTATGCTAGATGTTGAGTGCTCTAGGAAAAAATAGGATAAGGGTTACTGGAAGAAGAAACATTGAAATATTAAACAGAGCTATAAGCGTGAGCCCCATTTATACTACAACTTTAACCAGACTTGAAGGAATTGGGTGAAGAAACCAAAAGATATCGCAAACGCATTCCTGAAAATGTAGTGAAGAGCCAGAACAGTTACAAAATAAGACTGGAAGATCAGGACAGAAAGGGGAGTCTTGTAGGTCACTGTAAGGCTCTTAACTAAAACTAAATCATTCTGGCTCGCTTTGCTAAGAGCAGATAGTAATGGGACAATGATAGAAGCCAGGGGCTTCATTATCCATTCTGGCTTGGAATGGTAGCACTTTGAATAGGATAAACAAGATATGAGTTGTATACTTTGAGAACTGGTAGTCCAGGGCCAGCAAAATAGCTCAATGGACTAAGCTGTTACTATATACTATATATAAGGCTGAGTGTTAACACAAAAAGGAGTGTTCCTTGGGAGGTGAGAACAGATTCAAGGAGGCTGTGGAACAAGAGAACTTTCAAAGATGACATGGTATTTAATGAAAGGTGAGATAGGATGGTAGTGTGTGGCCTACAAGTGAAGAGACTTGTTAATTATGCGCACAGGGCAGCAGCTCCCAAGCCGGACATGAGATCCATTTGTGCCCTGCACCTGGTACCCATCTTCTGACCTGAGACGCCAAACTTAACTCCTGATGCCAATCTTTTCACACATCAGGTGGGTTCAGGGGGACCAACTATCAAAAGACAGCAATAATTGACTGACTTTGCAACAGCTGCCCTCTTGTTATTGAAAGTGGTCCATTCTGCTTGCAGGAAGTATCTGTTTTCTTGGGCTGGGGATGTAGCTTAGCAACGCAGCACCTGCCTAGCAAGTGCAAGGCCCAGAGTTCCATTCCCCATACACCCCCCTACCCACCACCACCACCACCACCCACCAAAAGAAAAGGAAATATCTGTTTTCTTTGAACTCTTCTGTTCTTAAGCACCTCTTTTGCGCCTCTTTTCCTTTTTTTATTCCTGCCCTAATAACAAGGGGACAAATCCTTAACAGACAAAAACTACTCCAAGAGATAAAGGTTTTATTGTTTTGTATTGTGTGCCATCTTTTCCCAGCTTCATTCATCTGGATTACACATTCCCTGACAGGAACACAGCCCAGACTTGGGCTGAAAGAGCCCTACAGAAAGCTTGGCACTAGTAGTACATCAACAGCTGGGTGTTCAACACTTCACGGGACCCATGGCCACTTAAGGCAAATGACATTTTGCCTGAGCATTTCTCCCTTTGTATTTGCTGTAAGAGGAAAGCAAAAATGAGAAATGAATTTAAAATCAGTTGAGGGGGCTGGGGAGATAGCTCCGAGGCACAAGTGCCTGCTGGGCAAGTGCAAGGTCGTGAGTTCGAACCCTGGTCCCACAAAAAAAATAAAATAAAAAAAATAAAATAAAATCAGTTGAGATCTGCAAGAGGGAAAGAGAAAAACACAAGGTACTACACCCTCCTATCATTTGCAGCCCTGGAAAAGGCTTCTAGATTCCCTGGGTATTTTTACATAATCTCTCATGTATTTCGTAGTATCTTAAATGCAAAAAAAAAAAAAAAAAAAAAAAAAAAAAAAAAAAAAAAAAAAAAAAAAAAAAAGAAAAGAAAAGAAAGAAAGAGGGCCTGGTGGATTGGCTCAGTGGTCTAAAGCCCCTGCTTGGGGAAGCTTGGGCGGCTTCAGGGATGGCGGTTCGATCCCCGGCACCACATGCTGTGCCAGCCCTGCTCTCAGGGTGGTCTGAGCCGGCCATAAAAATGAGTGAATAAACAAACAAAGGTTCTGAAACAAGAAAAAATAAATAAATAAATATTTAAAAAAGAAAGAAAGAG
>PVJA010017498.1:0-41562 GCA_004027025.1 Myocastor coypus | reverse complement strand
TTTTTTTTTTTTTTTTTTTTTTTTTTTTTTTTTTTTTTTTTTTTTTTTTTTTTTTTTTTTTTTTTTTTTTTTTTTTTTTTTTTTTTTGAGACAGGGTCTCGGTATGCAGTTGAGGCTGGCCTTGAGCTCACTTTTGTAGCTCAGGCTGGTCTCGAACTTGCACCAATCCTCCTGCCTCAGCCTCCCGGGTGCTGGGATTACAGGCATGAGCCACCACGCCCGGCTTGTTTAATTAAATAGAAGGAAAGATAATAATCCGGAAGAGCTACTCATCCAGGCACAGCCTCAGAGCTATGACAAAATCACGGCTGGATTTGAAGGAATAGTTAAGAGTATGAACTCAGAATGTGGTTGTCTTGAGTTTGAATTTTGCCCTACGCGCAGTAGTAATTTGCTTCAGTCCCTAAAGGACTCTGTCTCTTCATCTGTAAAGTGGGTATAATAATGCATTCACAAGATCTTTATGAGTTGTAAGTTAACTACCAAATAGAGTTGTTATGAACTTAGTAAGGAATATTACAAATTCTATACACTTGTGTTGTTTAAATGAAAAAAAAAAAAGATCAGGATATTGTCTGCAGGCAAAAGATCTCAAAGTCCCCACAGGGTCTGAACTTGGGAGAGGAACAGGTTCTGGAGACACACCTAAGAATTAGGGTATGACACTAGGGGCATTCTGATGGAGGCTTTCTTGGAGGTCCGGGTGTTGATGAGGAAGAAGAGGGCAGAGCTCTGCTAATGGGAGAGTAGAAGGGTCTGCATGATTGCTATTTCACATGCAAATTAAGTTCTGGGCTCCCTGAGAGTTAAAAGGAAAAAAACACACATTGCTTATACAGAAGAGAAAATCAAGCGGTACCTAGTTCTTGTCCCTAAAATAAGCTTCCCTGTTGTTCCAGGCTCCCAAAGATGATGTGAGAAGTACAGTGCATCTTTTCTGATCTCCCTCATGCCCTGGGGCCGCCTTGATGGATGGGTTGTTCAGGTTTGTTCTCTGAACTTCTGGATTTGTTTAAAAAATCTTAGATCCTCATTCTGAGTCCACTGTTATGGGGTTCCCCCGCCAGCCAAAAACTGCATTTGATTCAAGCTCTTAGAATTTCATGTTTTTGAAAGTCCTTAAAGGTCATCAAGTCTAACATCTCCACCCCACTCACCTTCTAATAATCGAAACTTCTCTGTAACAGAAGTCTCTCAAGTGCCTTTCTGACTTTTATTTGGATACCTCCAATGACAGGGAGCTTCCTACCTCCCACAGACAGAAACTTCTGTCTACGAAGTTTCTTATTCTACTGAATTGACATCTAAATCCTGGCTTCTACCTATTGAAAGAGGCATTTCATCACAGAGGAAGAAACCAAGTCAAACTGGCTAGCAGGAAGAAACTCTTTGGGAATCCTTAGCTTCATTAGAAGTACACTTTTGTTCAAATGAAGTGTTAAAATTAAAGCAGTATATATCTGAGTGGGGCCAATTGGCATAAGCTCATCACAGCATATGGTGTGCTTCCTTTTATATGCATGTTTAGCAGCTAGTGGGTACCAAACCTTGCACAGCTCTCAATTGCTAGCACTAATGAAGGATCTGTTTGCCTTTGGGGATAAAGATGGTATCACTGATTCACAGTTGTTTTTCCAGGAGTGAAGAACAGATTTTACTTCCTCATTCAAACTCTCTTGCATGGTCCCTTCCCTTCTCCACTGCCACTGCCCTAAATCAGGCACCGTTCTCTCTCACCGGAACTGTCCATTGGCTTCTACCTGGCCTCCCAGCCTCTAGTTCTGGCCTCTCTGGTCTCAGGTCGCAGTGCAGGAGGATCCTCATGTCACAGATATGAGGTGTCACTTCTGGCTCAAAATCCTTCAGGGACTCCTCTTCATTCTCATATGGAGTCTAAATTTCTTAGCATGGAAAGTAGGCAGGGCAAAGTCAGGGGCTCACTAGGTCACCCAGTTCCGTCTAGGACAGAACTAATTGTCCCCAGCCAGGGACAGTTGAAGCTCCAGAGGAATATGGTGGTTACATATGGATAATTGCAAATTATACAATTATACAAATTATACAATTCACTGATGAATTTTAATCTCTATTTGGTAGAAGAAAAAGATTCCGTCTATATTGCTGTCCCTAGCACCTCTACCACTAATAACAGTTATCAAATATTTTTATACCATTTAAGAACAACATTTCGCTTAATTAGCATCACAGCGTGATGGCCATGCCACTATCAGGATTCTGAGCATGAGCACCTCCTATTCTGTACCCTAGAGGCTCCCTCTAGCCCCAGACCAATGTGTCACTGGTGTGTGGAGCATACTCTGTGGGGAGATGACAGGGCATCCTAGATTGAGAGTCCTGTCTCAGCCAAGGTCCAGGGTCAGGCCTGTCAGAACACTGGGAAGGCCCAGCAGTGATCCTAGAAGCCCAAGAGACCATCTCCATCACAGGAAGTGGCTGGAACCAGAGCCCCTGTCTGCATGGAATCCAGGGAGAGGCCAAGTGCAAGGTTTCATTCTAGGTCTCCCTTTCCTCCTCTGTATAAGGGGGCAGTCAGCAACCCTGGCTGCCTTCTCCCCAGGTCCTGTGAAGCAGTGGCAAGGAAGCATGGAAAACTGAGGAGCCTGCAGCACGAGGTGGTGCAGAGGGTGAGCAGTGACGGGGGAGAGACTTGGCATCTCATTATGGTGAGTGAAACAGCTATGCCTAGCAAAAGTAGCCGGTTGTGCCTCTTGCCCTCAGTCAGGCAACCTTGTTGGCTCTGGGAGCTCCCGCCCGCCCAGGTAGCCCACAGCAGAAGCAGACAAGCATTCCATCGGAGCCCAGCTTGTGCCTCTCCATGAACCTCTCTTCCAGCTCCACCAGCTCCTTCTGTGCAGACCTGCGGCTTGCCAGAGCTTGCCTCTCCCACTGCTCTCCCTTGCCCCAAGGGCTTTCTACATGTCATTTCTTTGCAACAAAGAAGGGCTCAGTGGACAACCTTAGGAAGTGTAAGATCCATGTTGATAACTAGCTAGGAGGCTAATTGAAAATATTTTGGGGTTTGCATGTTAGTTCTGTCAAATCAAGTAAGAAATCATTCTTATCTACCATAGCCAGCAGTTACACAAATCTGCCAATGGCATTAATTAAGGGACTTCCTTACTTCTCAGAGCATTTATCATAAATAAGAACCAGGAACATTCAGGGCTGACTTTCTTCTCTCCGGCAGCGGTAGCTCCATGGGAATTAATGCCTTATGGGGAAAGTTGATCTGGGAGTACAGGGAAGCCTTTGGCTCATTGTGAGCAGAAAGTTGATTTCCGTGTTTGTACAGTACTGTTTGCTTGCCAAATACAAGTTCAGATGGGATATGCCACCCCTCAACCTCCCAAATGTGGACAGACTTCATTCAGACTTCCTCTGTCATCACCTGAGGCTCCCAGGGTCATCTTGACTCCTTAAGGTCAGCAGGATCTATCATCTTTGGAATAATTCCTACCCACTGGCCATTTGGACTTTCTCCACAGCTATGTGATATTGGTTACTACCCCTGTGTTGCTGGTTAAGAAACTCAGACCTCCTTGCTATAAAACAAATTACCCCAAATTTTATAAAGAGCCAGACAGTCTACATGTTCAGTTTGGAAGACTGCAAGATCTCTATCCCAACTGCTCAACTCTGCCCTTATGACTCAAAAAGAGATTGACCCTGAACAGACATATGAGCACAGCTGTGTTCCAGGAAAAGTTCACTGACAGGCCTCTAAGGCAAAGCACTGGAATTATCAGGGTGCATGTCTGTGTGTGCATGCACGTGTGGGGGTTATGATATGTTTGACAAATAGAAAGCACTGTAGACTTGATGACTGCTCCTGAGGACCCACTGCATGTCTGCTTCAGTAAGGGTACCACAGATAAACCAGTAGGCTGATGGTTTGGTAGGGGAAATACTACAGAAGTTGACATCACAAAGCCCAAAGTGCTCAAGGTCATTTAAGGAGACAATGATACAGAATTCAGAGCATCTAGAACATCAAGCAGTCCCACAGGATGTTATACTTCAGCTGAGTTGTGAAGAACACCTAGGCTATGCCAGGAAGCCTTGTACAGGCAGGGAGGCATTGTTGGAAGGCTGCTGTGATGGGGTGTTCCCTCAGAGTGCAGCATACCCGCTAGTATGTAAGGCACAGGCAGTGGCCAAGCAAAACCCTGTGGGATCAGGAAGGACCACTAGGGACTGGGCTCAGGACGGTATACGAGTGCTACGGGAAGAGAAGATTCACGTAAGGCCACAAGTAAGACAGATGGTATGGGTGGCAGGAAAAGAGAAAGTGGAGTCAGAGGCATACCACAGCCCTGAGTTACGGGAAGGAGTAGTTCTGGGATGGTGGCTGGCTGCTTGGAACCTGAAGCTGCATGTCATAACGCTTGAGCTTTCAACCAGTAAGAGTTCCTTACCTCACTGTAATACGGACTATCTGGGGTGATGCTTTGAGCACTTTCACAGCTAGTTTCTGTTCACGTTTGTGATGAATCCTGGGAGATTGGTACTGCCACCCATATTTTACAGTTGGAGAAACTGCCATTCCGAATCAAGCATATGGTGCCCCAGGATCTGAAGCTAGGTCTGTGGGAACCTAGAGCCAGTGTTCTGTTCTACACTGCCCGTCTATACTCTACAACACACACAGTAGATTTAAAAATAGAAAAGCAAGAGAGTGAAAACGGATACAGGTCAGAGTCCTAATCAGGAAAAGCCACGACTGTGAACTCAAGGCTCAGAGAAGTACTATGGAGCCGTCCCCCCACCTGATTGGACCCCAGGGGTCCTACAGAGCATCTTTCATTCTTGTCCCATTGGCTATCTTTTGAACTCTGAGAGCATGTCTCCACATACAGGGCAGGAAGCTGAGGTGCTTCGGGGCTCTTCACTTTGGCATCTAACTCTAGCCAGACCCTTAGGAGGAATAATAGTTCTGTGGGTAGTGTTTCAGGGTTCGCCTTTCAGAGGATCCCAAGTGAGCCTCTGTGTGTCTATCACAGGAGATAGCAGGCCCAGCCTCATGTTACAGACCCGCCTCCTGCGCCTATTTTTAGTCTCTTCTCCAGCTGGGGTTATGCACAGTCTCAGGGAAGCTCCACCACGCCTGGGAAAAGATTCCTAGCTCCCGCCCAAAAATCATGTCTCTTGATGGGATTAGAAGCCTCATGAGCTCATTAATGAATTGTTATTTTCTAAGAAAGTTTCTGTGACTGAAGACATTACATTCTGCCTGTTTTTTCAAAACTACATTTGAAAAACATACGTAAAAATTTATGTGGCCCTGTTTTTGTATTTCTGTAGTTTTACTTAAAATATTAAAAGCCTCTGACAAGAAAATGCCCAGGACTTTTTAGATGCTAAAGCAACCCAGGGCCCCAACTGCCAGGCCTCCCAGAGCAGGAGCTGGGAGGAGAATTATGCTGCTTGCCTTCCCTCCAGATCTGAGTTTAGCGGCGCAGCTCTTTGCTCGGTGTCCCAAGTCAGAGCCCCCTCTCCAGTTGGAGCGGCTGCCCACACTGCCTCTGCCTTCATCTGGTCCTCTTCAGCCTTCTCTTGGACTGTTATTTAAACATTCTGGAACGTGATCCTTCTGTTACCAGTTTCCTCCCATCCACTCCATTTTCCACACTGCTTCTAGAGTGAGTGCTATAAAAAGCAAACCGAATCTGCCCTTCCTGGCTGAGAAGCCTCAGTGCCTCGATTTGCCTCCTCGCTTGGTTTCAGTGGGGCCTTTGCTGCTGTCCTCACCCACCTGTGACTCTTCTCACATGGGAATGTGCGTAGGAGATGCCAATCCTTAGACCCAGAGAAGAGGAGCAAGTAAGGCCAGTCTCTCCCTGCTGCCTATGCCATCCACCAGCCTTTGCCAGAATGATCATCTGGACACGTGTCACTCTCTAAAGTCCTTTACGAGACTAGGAAGGACACACAGTATCAAGATGCAAAGCATGCAATGTATATTCATTGCTTTCTTGTATCCAAAAAGCAAAGCCTTAGACCCTGAAGAGACCATCTGTCATTCCGCCGATCCGCTCTCTATTCAGCCCCCTTGTCCTTCAGGGTGGCTGCTTTCTCTCTCACTTTTGCCCAAGAAGCAGCCTGTGCTTGCTTGCTCTGCACCTCCTGTGGGAGAGATGGCTTCAGTGCCTCACGCCCAGCAGATGCTGGAGTCGGAGGTGATGATGGCTTCTGGCAGCAGGTCTGCAGTTCTGGTCCTATTCTTCCCAGAGTGAGCTCTGGCCAATTTTGTCATAGTTACTAGAGAGTAAGACATAAGCACCTTTCCACTTTCCAAGTGTGCCATGGGGTTTTGATCCTTTTTTGAAACGAGTTAATTCAGGGCCAGTGAGATAGCTCAGTAGACGAAATGCCTGTTTAGGCAAACACAGGGACTGGGGTATGATCCCCAGCACAACATGTCGCACCAGCCCTGCCCCCAGGCATGCTTACCTGCCTACCAAGTCTGGGCGGGTTGGCACATGCCTGTAGTTCCAGAGCTGTGGAGGCTGAAAATGGGAAGGTCATTACCAGTCTGGGCTGTGTAGTGAGACCCTGTACTAAATACATTTTAAAAAAGAAAAGAAAGAGAAACGAGTTAATTCCAGTTCAAGTCCTACCAAGAACATTTTCCTTCCCATTACTATATTTTGGCCTTGTCATTTTCAGAGATCTTATGGCTTTGCTTGTAAAGGAAGGACATGTGGCTGTAGCCTGTGGGTGATAGGAAAGGTTATGGAACAGCTGCGAGTGTCCCCAGCCAAATACCATGCCTTACTCTCCCAGGAACTTCTGGTCACTTGTCTGAGTTTCCTGGAGCTATTGAAACAAATTGCTACAAATATGATGGCTCTGAAACCAAGGTGTTGGGACCAGCCTCCTATTCTGTTGGTGACACCACACATTGTTCTGCCTTGCAGCATCCTCCTGACATCTCCCTGTGTTCATACAGCCTTCTTCTTTGTGTGACGGTCCCTTCTGTTGTGTCCCCAATTCTCCTCTTTCTTAGTAAGAATATCCACCACTGACTGTAGGGCTCATCTGAATAATCCCGGATGGGCTCATTCAGTTTCTTTACTATGTCTCCAAAGGACCCTTTTTCCAAGTACGTTCACGCTCACAGTTCCAAGCATTCAGGCACAGATATATCATTTAGGGGACAAGGTAGGGACACACTGTTCAACCCACTATGTCAATCCAAGATATGCCAAGTCCTTTCCCAACTGTACCTTTGCTTACATTTTCTTCTGTCTACATTTTCTGTCCTTCCCTCTTCCTCCCCACCTGTGCACCTTCATCATGTTTCCATCATTTTGCAGACTTTTTTTCCCTTAAAATATGAGCTGTGTTCATTTTGAGGAATTTAGGAAGACATCTTCCACCCACCATCCCTAAGCCTACCAAAGGGCTGCTCTCAAAGGGATTCAATGACCACAGAAAGAGGAGGAAGTTGAAGAACCCTTAGGAAAGTTTTTTGCCCTATCTACCTTCTTTTTATGCAAACCTAAAATTCCTCTAAGAGAAATAAGATCTTTTCATTCCCATCAGCAGTAAGATGGAAGAGATGATAGTCCCTTCCTGGCAGAGTTTCCATAAGTACCTTCTCTAGTTGGTTGTGAGGGAGGAAGAGGACAGGAGAGCTCTTGAATGATGAGGATCAAAAAAGGGACACAGTCACCAAATATGGCTACAGCGGCTAGCGAGATAGCTCAGTAGTCTAAAGTACCTGCTTAGGCAAGCTTAGGCAACCTCAGGGACCATGGTTCAATCCCCAGCACCACATGCTGCACCAGCCCCACCCCCAGGGCAGGCTGAGCCAGCCATAACATTAAAAAAAAAAAAAAAAAAAAAAAAAAAGATGGCTAGAATGCTGCTCAGTTCTGCCTGCCCTCAACTTTCAAGACCAGTTGCTTTATGACTGTTTCATGAATAGCAAGTCAGGAAACTTGAGTTTCTAGAATGAATTCTGCCCTAACTCTCTGGGCTTGGGTTTTACCCTTCATAAAGTGAGAGAGCAGATTAGATGATTTGTAAGAGCTCTGTAAGTCTAGGAGTATCTGTCATTAAGGACCACTTTATTCTTTGGAGATAAATAAGAATACTTGTACAAGGCCATCATACCACATAAATTATAAGACTATAGCAGAAGAAATCTGTCTATACAGTTTTGGGACTCGATGGAGAATTAATAAATTTTTAATAAATACAACACTACACTCTGTGAATGGCCCTTACTTCAGAGAAATGGCCACGGGTCCCAAAGAACTTACAGTCTAACACTAAAGGTATAATCTTTCAAGAATTATCTATTCAGGCTAGACAGATGCATGCTTTACTAGATGAGTTCAGAGTATCCAGGAAGTCTTCAGAGAGGAGGTGATAGTGCAGATTGGTGTAAAGGGTGAGTGGAAGGTATTCAAGGAGGAAGGGGAACAGTCATGGGGAACAGTCTAAAGAGAATGCTTGAGATTTAAAGTGTGCCTGGGTCTGAGTAATGCTGAGAAATGAACCTGGATCAGCTGATGTACCTGACATTGCTGTTTGATAAAACCACTTCAAAGTTACTTACACATTGGAGTATGGATTGGGTGAAGGGCTGGAAAGTCCAGAGATAGGCCATACGTCATAATTGGAATATTTCGGTGCCCCCCACCCCCACTGTGCGTGCTGTCTTCTTTCTTCCTCTTCTGGTCTATGCAGAACCAACAGCATTCTAGGATGGTGCCCCTGCAGCCAAAAGATGGGTGTAACTCATTCCTCCCATGGCTATGGGTTTCTCTAGGGGCAGGACTTCCCCTTTTTGACTCATTTGCTTAGCACATTTGACAGCGTTAATCTCTCCCTCCTTGAGCGTCACCATCTTCTGATTCATTGGATGATAATTGTTTTGTCTTCTTCCCCGCCATATCCCCTATTTTTTTTTTTTAATTATTCTCTTGTTGGTCTGCTTCTACTATCAAATTTCTGGATATCCTCAGTACTGAGGCCTTTCCTTGGTGTTCTCATAGCCTTTCTTTTTTCAGTTAATAGGAATACAAACCAATAACTCTTACATTTAAATCTTTAGACAATGACTCTTAAGTTTATATCTGCAGTTTGAGACTTGTCCTTCTGGACTTGTGCATCTGGTCACACACATGGCATTTTCACTTGCATGTCTGATGGATACTTATACACATGAAGCAAACTTAAAGCAAAACATTTGTTTTTCTCCCAGCTTAGTTTTCTTTATTCAAAATTGTGCCACCATTCACTGAGCTTTTTGACCCAAAAACCAAGAGTTGTCCTTGATTATTTTGCCCTACTCCTTCACATCAACTCTGTGAGAGTTCTGCCAGCTCTAGCTCCAAAATAAGTCTGGAGCCTGCGTACTTATTTTCTTTTTATGAGGGCTGCTCTATCTGCCTTGCTCTCTGGCCCTCATTCTTAGCCCTCCCTCTTTACTCACCACTTTTCGACCTCTCAGACTCCTTTGTTTTTTCTCATATTCAAACTTATTCTTTTATCTGCCACATCTCTTATTTGTTTGTTTGGACAGGTCTTGACATAGTTGATTTCCTTCCTGCCCCCAAAGCCTGGACTCAGATATGACTTGCTGTCTAAAAACTTACCCCATCCACTATTTTGATTTATTTTAATTACTGATTACTTGTCTGAAGTAATGTTGGTTGGTTTGCTGAACCTCTTCTTATTCTGGACAAAGCAATTAGTTCCTCCAGCCTCAATCACAGGGGGCTCCCTATACCTAAGAAAGTGCCTGGCACTCAACAGCAACTGAAAATATATTTGTCAAATGAAAGAATGTATGTTTTAGAAAAATTACTTTAGTGACAATTTGGGAAACAGTTTTGAAGGGAAAAATATGTGCTTTGGAGAGTTCTCTTTGGTTAAAGATTGGACTTAGAAATCCTACATTTTCGTAGAGCACCAACCCTGATAGCTTTTTTTTTTTTTTTCAGTGAAGAATTCAGGATGAGTCTATCCCACAAATGGCTTAGAGGATTCCTTCATTTGTCCTGAGAGGTGGGCTTCCTTTTCTGTGCCATGCCTTAAAATTAGGTGATTAAGATGTGACTAAAATAGATTTCTGTGTTAGGTCTCTAACTTGGTGTGTGTGTGAGAAAATGGAATCATATACTTTTCCTGTGGCAGTTCCTGACCCCTGAATCAGACAAGCACTGGGGAAACAGAGTCATTTTCTGAGAGTCCTGTTGGGAAGGAAAGAAATGAGTGGAGTGAGCTTTGGGGTGGGCGCACTCTGCTTCCTGAGTCAGAGGTCCGCTTGTCTGGCCGACTGCCGGGTAATGTGGCTACGATTCTTCTCTTTCCATCTCTTCACGGTTGCACAAAGGAGTGCATAGATCTTCATAGAAATGAGATTAGTCGGGCTCTGTGACTTGAGGATTCTTCTTTTTCTCTTTATCCCAGAGTCTGAGTTCTCCTCCATTCTGTGGAAAGCACAGTAGATCTAGAAAGACTGCCAAGTTTACCTTTCGAAATCCTGTATGGCCAGAATTTATATTCAGTTAAGAATGTGTTATCTTTTTTCCAGGATAAAGAAAAGTTCATCCCAGAGGCAATTGTCCTCTTTTTCACTCTGTCTCTCTTACTTTCTGGAGTGATTTGAATTCTTAGGTTAAACTTGCATGGTGCAGACTAAGAAATGGTTAACCCTGTCATCACAAGAGTTAGGCGATTGGAGAGAGGTAAACCAGACCTCAGGCCGCAGCTGGCATAGTCCCCATGGATCCAGGTGGAGGCAGACTCTTGCCAGTCTCTACAGACCTCAGTGGGTGACCTTAAGTGAGAGATTTAGGATATTTGTACCTAGGCTTTCTCATCATAAGGTGGGAGTAACAGTACATCCTTCCCCTATGTTTAATGCTGCTTTGAGAACTGAATGTTTGTGTGAGAGTGCTTAGGAAACTGAAGTCTTCTACGTGTCTGAACCACTGCTTTCTACTTTGTCAAGTCAAAGTCTTCATCTAGCATGGACTAAGCTGCATGACTGATAATGACATGGGATTCTGGATTCAGACTAGAATACAAAAATAAATCCACAGTTGATGTTTCACAGCCTATCTGCACGTTGAGTATGGAACTTCACCATCGGAGCTAAAAATGTGGACATTCAGATTTGGGAGAAGAACTTATTTTATCCACTCAACATTTATGTAATGCATTTTTGAGGTGCAGGTTATGTTTATAACACTTAGCACAGGCTGAGTGCTCAATGATTTCCTGATATTATTAGTGTTGTTGTTATTTGCCCAGGCTGGGCTGGGGGTTGTGGATGGCAATGTGTAAAGGGATGGTGTCTGTTCTTTGGAGCTCTGAGTCTAGTGAGGGAGGTAGCACTGTGTGCTATTAACTATAGGAAAATAAAGTGAATGGGAGCAATCAGAAACAGACTCAAAGGGCCAACCAAATAGCTCAGTGGATTAAAGCACCTGCAAACAGGCGCAGGGTCCAGGGGTTTGATCCCTGGGCCTGAAATGCCTGCCCTGCCCCTGGGGCGTGTTGAGATGGTGACTAAGAGTAGGCATGGTGGTGTGCACCTGTAATCCCAGCTCTTGAGAGGCTATAAACAGGCAAATCACTATGAGTCTGATCTGTGTAATGAGACCCTGAACACCCTGTAGACACTTACCCTCTCCAAGAAGATACAGATGAGTCAACTTGTTTATATTTGAGTTCTTCCCTATTATGTCTTACCTAGGTAAACTGGACAAGTAAATTTAACCTTTGATGATTCATTCTCATCATTTTTCAAAAAGGAAGAATAATATCATTGATTTTAAATGATGGCTGAGTGGGTGAAATTAGATATTTTTTCTTGATTTATTTCTCAAATATTTACTGAATATCATGATTGTCAGAACAATGTCCTTGCAGAGATGTCCACGTCCTAATCCCTAGAACAGATGCATGTGTTAGGTTGTAAGAGAAAGGGGAACTACATTAATAGATGGAATAGAAACTGCTAATCAATGACATCAAACAGGAAAATTACCCTGGATTATCAGTATGGGTCCAATATAATTATAAGACTCTAGAAGTAGAAGAGGAAAGCAAGAGAGAAGTCAGAGTCAGAGAGATTTAAAAATGCTATACTAATGGTTTTGAAGACAGAGCAACAGGGCCATGAGTCCAAAATTTCAGGAAGCATCTGGAAGCTGGGAAAGGCAAATAAACATTGTATCCTGGAGCTTTCAGGAGCAAAAGATCTCCCTACACTTTGATTTTTAGTTCACTGAGGTGAACTCTGAACTTCTGACCTCTGAAGCTGTATGATAACAAATTTTTATTGCTTAAATCCACTAGCTTACAGTAGTTTATTATAGTAACAATAGGAAATGAGTACAGGCATCTAGCATGGGCCACCAGATTACATTCTGAGTCCTGGGGCTATGCAGTTGCATATACTTGTATGTGCAGATATATGCATGAGCAAGTATGTGCTTGCATACCCCTACTCAGTTTTTCTATAGCTTGAACTGCAGAAAAATAAGTGTCTAAATAAATATGTATCAGAGGTTGGCAGATTCTATGAAGGAAAAATCAAAGCAAGGTAAGGGAGTTACAGAGTAAAGGGAGTTATTATTTTGCACAGCAGTGATTAAATATGGTTTCTGCAATGAGATGCCATTTGAACAGAAACTCGAGGTGAGTGAGCACCTTCCTCATATGGTTATCTAGACAGAAGAGAAACTGAGGAGACAGATCCTTTCCAGGTGCCATTGCCAAGGAAGAATATGGCTATGTTCCTTCTGTAGCCAAAACTTCAGCAGCTAAGGGAATGGGTAACTTAGTCCTGAAGGAGAATCTGATAGGTGCATCCCATCGCCCACCACAGGATGCGATCACAGCAGTCTGGCCAAGAGATGACAGGAATAAATACTTGGGTGGTTTCAGGGGAGATGGCTAAAAATGACTAGACTCAATATATTGTTAAAGGAGAGCTCATAGGATGATCCCATGAAGGGGTTTGATGGATGGTAGTGATGGGAAGAGAGGTATCAAGGATGAGTACAAACAACTGTGATGGCCTTGCCACTGACTGGCACAGGAAATGCTGGAAGATGGGTAAGTTTGAGGGAGAGGAATCAAGACTCACATATTAAATTTGAAACACCTTAGCATCTTTAAGGGGACGATGTTGGGTTCAGAAGAGAGATCAGTGCTGGAGAGGCAGCTTGGAGAAAGCCATGAGCTGGTTTAAAACGCACCACAGAGTAGGTGGAGGTAGAGAGCCAGCATGGGGGAAGGGTGGCCCCGTGCCCATTAAAGATGGGAAAGAAGAGGGACGCTCAGGCCCAGGCTCACAATGTGTGCCCTATAGAGGCGAGCTAGACACGGAGGCTTCACAGAGGGCAGAGGGGCTCAGGCTGGAGAGCACTCGCACACCTGTGAGGACTCGTGCAGGGCCTCTCTTGTCCTAATTTTCTGACCTATCCAAATTCATCCATGTCCCTCCTCCCCGGGCCATGTTCCTTCTGATGCAAACTAAAGCGTTATTTTATTTATAATGTCCTATAAACCATGATTTAGAAACTGAATTGTTAGAAAACAGTCATTTTTCCAATCATGTGGATTTAAAATATTACTTATATTTTACTTTTCACTGTGATAAAGCATACATGAACCATAATTTTCTGTTCTAACAATTTTAAATGTATAGTCAGTTGGCTTCCCTTCGTTTCACATGTCTGGGCCTCTATCACCACTATTCATGTCCACCAGTTTTTCATCACCCATACTTTATAAAAATTAGACAATAACTCCTCATCTCCTCCTTCCCCCAGCTTCTGGTAACTGCTATTTTACTTTGCATCTCTGTGAATGTTATTATTATAGGTGCCAGTGAAATCATACAGGTTTTTTTTCCTGTTGTGTTCTTGTTTCACTTATTATCATAGCTTCAAGGTTCATCCATGTTGGTGAATGTATCACATTTTCATTCCTTTTAAGGGTAAATAATAACAGTCATGTGGATTTGAAATCATAAGACGTATGCCCAAATTCCAACCCTTCTGCTGATGAGCTCATGTGACCTTGGGTGTGCCCTCTCTCATTTCCTTACCCTTAAATAGTGAAAACTGTACCTAACTCACAGATACACTGGGTGAATAATTTCGCATAGTAGATGTGAAACTTTTTTGAAAAGATGATGAGATGGCTATTTTTAGCTATAAGAGGCTACCAGGTTGGCTGCCAGGCATTGATTCCTGTATTTGGGCTATGTTCATGACATCTTTCCAAGTAATTCCTTAGCCCAGCTGCATACTGGCCCTATTCATTTATCAAGGGAGTCAAATAAATGGACTTGTCTTTTTTTTTTTTTTTTTTTTTTTTTTTTTTTTTTTTTTTTTTTTTTTTTCCTATCAGTTAAATCTGAGGGACGACATTAGAACAGTCTAGGATAAGGAGACTCTGTGACCCAGACATTTGGGACTTGGATGCCTCCTTCTGTGTGCCAGGGAAAGCACAGTCCCTGAGGGCTAAAGGAAACCCTGGCCCTCCTTGGCTTTTTGCTGCACTCTAAAGTAACAGGACACTCCCTGTTTCTAGGCTTGTCTCCACAAGGTTGTTCCCTGTGGGTGAGACTGCAGGGACAGACTAGTGAAAAATGACACAAGCTGCATGGCCTTGAACTATGGGGATCCGAGGACAAGGCTAGCTCTCTTGTAAGTTGTTTAACCTCCTCTCTGTAATAAATCATGGCATTTGGTCACTGCTTTGGTCATTTCTAACTCCAGACTTCTGTGAATTATTATCATCCCAATTTTGTTAATGACTCTTGATCTTTCCTTCTTAACTTTTCATGTATTTAACTTGTCCCTTGAGTTTCTCACTTCAGGCTCAAATGTAAAGTTTATCTTTACTCTTGTCTCTGAGATTAACTTTTACTTCCTCTGTCTTTGGTTTCTTTCTGATCCAATTTTCTGCTGGCTTCAGAGGCTGATGTTAGAAACATCTGCTTTCCTGATGCATGGCAAAAGATTAATAGCAAATTATGGCTTTTATTCTCATCTCACTTGCATTTTAAGATGAGAACAGCATCCCAGACTCAACAGAGTGGTCCTCTTGCAGCAGAATCTAGATTTAGGATGGGAGATGGGCTCAAAAGGATGCATGCCATGTCATGCAGGCTTCAAAAGAGAAGGGAAGCAGTTTGGACTTCAGATTGTAGCAACAAGAAAATGCTAACAACTTTGAAGATGTCTCTGAATTGTGTCTTCAAGAATCATTCATATAGTTTTTAGAAGATTGTGATGGATTAACTAGCAGAAGCTTGGAAAACCCCACTGAGCTGAATCAGTGTGGTACTGGGTGTGTAAGACCCATCGGAAGACTTATCAACAGCATAAAAGCAAAACTGAAAAAGAAGATGGTGTGCTGTTGATTCTCTGGAGAAGCTTGTCACACTGGTTTTCCTGGCATAAAATCAGCTATTCTCATTGTTGGAGAAGCTCAGGTGTTCACTGACACTGCAGTGAGTGGCTGCAGTTCTCTTCAGGGGAGCTCTAGTCCCTACGTCGAGCAACATTTTCTGGCTCCCATGCAGATCTCCCAGCCCAGTGGCATAAATCCACCACCTTGCTGGCACAGACTGGCACTTCCGCCACTGGCCTTTGGGCCTTCCCAGTAGAGATTCTTTTTTGTTGTTGTTTTTTAGAATTTTTAATTTCATTTATTTTTTTCTTGTTTCAGAACCTTTGTTTGTTTATTCATTCATTTTTATGGCCAGCTCAGCCCGCCCTGAGGGCAGGGCTGGTGCAGCATGTGGTGCCAGGGATCTAACCATGGTCCTTGAAGCTCCCCCAAGCTTTCCGAAGCAGGTGCTTTAGACCACTGAGCTATCCTGCCAGCCCCCCCTCCCAGTGAAGATTCTTGATACAGACTTGCATGGGGCATTGTCGTGGGCTTTAGGCCTCTGGTTGGACACGTGGGGAACATTGTCATGGGCACTAGATCTGCAGCTGGGCTTGTACAGGGCATTGTCATGAGATCCTGACCCTCAGCATCTCTGAGGACATGGACAGATCTCTTTCTTCTGCATTTGACTTTTGGGGTGAATATTATAAAATGATCCTATAAATCATGTGTTTATATTAAGTCTATTCCTTTGTAAACTCTGACTACAAGGACCAAATTAAAGTGGCAAGAAAGCAGAAGCAGGAAGGAGACTAAATCTAGGACCTTACTGAGAGACTAAGAGTGAACCTAGGGATGAAAAGAAAAAGTTGAATCTCAGAGGACCTAATGTAACCTAATGTAACTGAACCTGAGCTTCAGTGGGGCTGGGCATGAAAGCAGGGGTTGAATAGGACATTGACATTTTCAGGTGAAACCATGTATAGAGACTGATACATAATTTCACCTGTAGCAAACACGTGACCTATCTGTTCTGCTGTTCTCCCTCACCTCACTGTGCTGTAGCTCTGTTCAAATATACTGCTGCCTCTGGGCTCTTGCACAGGTGCATCACTGTGCCCAATTTCCACATGAAGGTTACCTTTTTCAAGAGACTTCTTGGTTGATTCTGTCTAATGTAGTCCTTCTGCCCTACCCATTTCTACATGAGCTCTTTATTCACAGAAATGATCTCTATTTGAAGTCAGCTCATTCATTTATTTTCTTACTCCTGCTAGAATTTAAATTCCACTTGGGTAGGAGTCTTGTCTTTTTCATGATTCTATCTTTATCACATAGAACAGCAGGTGCTCAGTAATTATAAGTTCAATGAAGAGGGAGAAAGAGAAGGGGAAATGGGGAGAAGGGAGGGGTAGGCAGGGAGATAGAGAAAATGGGAGAAAGAAAGAAGGGAGAAAAGGAGAGAGAAAGGAAAGATGGAAGGAAGGATGAAAGAAAGGAAGAGAGGAAGGAAGGGAGAAAGGAAAAAAGAAGTAGAGAAATAAAGGAAAGTAAAAAGGAAGGGACAAAAGAAAGGAAATAAAGGAGAATGACTGGAGCCATATGATCAATTATTTCTAAACATTGCTACACCATGATATGCTGTCTTTGCCGCAAGACTCATTACTCCTTTTAGCAGATTGAGTCTTTCTTTTAATCTTTTTTCTATCTCTGGGACAAAATATCCAACAGCTACAAGCAGAAAGAGAGGCTTACTTTGGCTCACAGTTTCAGTGAGTTCAGTCCATGGTTGGATGGCTCAAAGTCAGAAAGGGCAGTGATGGTAGAGCTGGGCATAAGAAGGCTGTTCAGGTTATGGGGATGGTGTTGGTTACTTTTTCAGATACAGAGACAAAATATTTAATACCCACAAGATAAAGGAAGAAAGTTTTATTTTAGGTCACAGTTTATAGATGTTTTAATTGATAGCTGGCTGACTCCAAGGTAAGCTAGCAAAGCAGAGAGGCATCGCAGAGAAGCAGTCAGTGTCCTGGAGGGCAGAAGGCAACAAGTAGCAGTCTTCCTTTTCCTTTTCTTCCACCCAGGCTATAAGACTTTCAGGTGGCACCACCCACACCCAGGGTAAGGCTTCTGTTAGCCATTCCTAGTACTATGCTAAACCCACTTAATTATCACACATCCTTAATCCCACTACCATGGACCTTAATGAGGCAATGCACACCATGTTCCAGTCATCTTTAAAAAATCTCACATACCAGGGCATGAGGCTGCTGGGGGAACACTGAAATACTAGCCATACTATCCAAGAAGCAAACAGAGAAAACAGGAGCCAGCCATGGACAAGAATATGCCCTTTCAGGTCATGTCTCTGGAGACTTGCCTTTTCTGACCAGGCCCCATTTCCAAACAGTAGTCAGCTTTCTAGTCATGGGTAGATGAATCTACTGATGAGCACCAGGCCTCTACAGTCCAATCACCTTCCAGAGGCCTTACCTCTGAGCATAATATTTTTAGAGGCATTATAGATTAAAAGAGTAACAGTTGGCTTTCACACTTGTCTAATGTTTCTGTTTGAAGTAGTATCTTGAGGGCATGGTGCTCTGAGAAAACCTAAGCCACCCAGAGAGGCTGCATAGAGGGAAACTCGAGCCCCTGCACATCAGCCAGCTAAAAACAACCACACAAGAAACTGCAAACAAAAGCCAGCCAGCCAGCCAGCCAGAGGCATGAGAAATAATAACCACTAAGTTTCTTTCTTCTCTTTGGGTGCTGAATTTAAGGAACTAGTAGACATCCAGATGGAGCTGTACAACAGGAATTGGCTATTTTTTTTTTTTTTTAGATTATAAGTATGAGATCATATAAGTTCCCTCCTGTGGCAGGCTTATTCCACTTAGCATACAGTCAGTCCTCCAGGATTGTTTATATTATTGCAAATGGAAGAATTTCATTTTATAAGGCTGAACAATATATACATACACTATTTATCTCTCTGTAACTATATATAAATCCACATAAATGAAATATTTTACTGTTTATTTTTGTCTAGTTTCTTTCATCAGTATTTTATAGTTTTCAGTTACAAATCTTTTATTTCTTTGGTTGAATCTATTAAGTATTTTTTATTTTAGATTATACCATAAACAAAATTGTTTTCTTATTACTATAAAAATATAACTGAGTTTTGCATTTTGATTTTTGCATTCCACATATCTTAATAAATTCATTTGTTATTTGTAACACATCTGTGTGTGTGTGTGTGTGTGTGTGTGTGTGTGGTTTTTAGGATCTATGTTTTTTTCTTTTTTTAAAAAATATATTTGGTACAGGTACAGCTCACTATGCAGCTTGGACTTGTAGTGATGCCCCTGTTTTCAGCCTCTGCAGTGCTAGGATTACTGGTGTGCACCACCGTACCAGGTCTGGGTAGCTGTCTCAGCATGCCCCATGGATAGGACCTGAGCGGCATGCAGTATGGGAGATCAAACCCTGGTCCCTGTGCTTGCCTATGCAGGCACTTAGTCCACTGAGCTATCTCGCTATTCCTAGGATCTATATTAAAATTTACTTCTATTCTGTTTTGGGCTCATTGTACTTTGTTTCTCTGTATGAATGTTCCTTCTGATATGTATGTTACTGTGCAAAATAAAAATGATGAGAATAGACATTTTTTTTCCTTGTACCAGATCATGGAGGAAAAACTTTCAGGTTAGATTATAATGCTAACTGTGGAAGTTTTATAAATGATCTTACTAAGTGGAGGAGACTGCCTTCTATGCTGTTTTGTTAAGAGCTTTAAATCATTCCAGGATGCTGAACTTTGTTAAATGCTTCTCTATGTTTATTGAAATGATCATATGGTTTTAATCTTTCATTATGTTAATATTAATTATATTGATTGGAGGAAATTTTTAAGCAAATTTTTCATTTAAAGATAAATCCTACTTAGTTTTGTGTTATATTTTTTGTATTGGAGATTGAAACCACTACCCTCACACTGAGCTATATTGCCAGTCTTTTAAAAATGCATTTTGTTTTCAGGTAGAGTCTCACTTGGCTCGCGATAGGTTGAAACTTGTAATCCTCTTGTTTCAGCTCCCAATCAGCTTGGGTTGTAGCCATCACCACCATTTCTGACATTTTTGGTTGTATCATTGAGTAGCTTTTGCTAATGTTTTATTAGAGATTTTCCATACATATCCATCAGAGGTATTGGCTTATAGTTTTCTTTTCTTGAGGTATATTTGGCCTCATAAAACAAATTTTAAAGTATTGCTTCTACTTCAGTTTTTGGCAGAGTTTATGAAGGATAGGTGTTAATTATTTGAATGTTTAATAGAGTTCAGCTATGAAGTTGCCTCATGTTAGTTTTTCTTTGTTCGAAGGGTTTTGACAATTTTAATCACATTGCTATTCATGATGTTTAAGCTTGATTTTGCCCATCTGAATGGCTTGGGAACTGCCCGGGGTTGGTAAAGCAGACTTCTGGGTGGATCAATGGCTATGACCCTGGGGGTCCCTGACCCCTTCTTCTTGGCTACTGTTCCCGCTCTGCTTCCTTGTCACCAGGAACAAAGCAGCTTTGCTTCCTCATGCCCTTTCACCATGATGTTTCTGCCTGATAGTGAGCTGACCAGGAAGGGAGCCCTGTGTCCGAGCCAGGTTGAAGAGCATCACTCTTTGCACTGTGGCTCTGGGGTGCTGTGTCCCAAGAATGGGAAAGCTGGCTGGTAGGCAGTGATCCATTCCAGTTGCCTAGTTCTTATTCATTCAGTCTTGGCAGGCAGTATGTTTCTAAGAACTTATCAATTTCTTCTAGGGTAGTCAATTTATTGGCATTGCAATTATTCATAATAAATCTTTGCTACTATTTATTTCTGAAGTCTCTATTGTACTGTTTCTATCTTTGTTCCTGATTCTATCAGGCCTTCTCACTTTTTCTTGATTTAGCTAAGGGTTTCCAATTTTTCAAAAATCCACTGCCTAATTTTGATGATTTTTTCCACTTCATAGGCGTGTATGTGTGTATTTTATTTTCTCATTTTTGTTAACTTTGTGTTTACTTTGTTCTTTCTCTATAGAGAAGGAGGTATAAAGTTAAACTTTAGATCTTTATCTTTTTTAATGAGTTTATGAATAGAAGCTTCACTCAGCTCTGCTTTTGCTTCATTCAGTAAATTTTATCTTCATTTGTTTCAAGATTTAAAAAAAAAATCTCATGTTCTTCTTTGAGACTTTTGTTAAAGAGTATTGTTTAATATCCACACACTCCTGATTTTCCTCACTGTGTGCTCTTTTGATTTGTTACTTCAGTTCTTCTGGGAAAGGTACTTGGTGTGTTTTTTTATCTTAAATTTGTTAAGGCTGTATGGGTGAGTATGAGTCCTAATAGGGCCTGCTCTTGAAAGTATTCCTCATCTGTTTGAGAAGAATGTCGGTTCTTCTGCTAATGGGAGAACAGCTTTCTATCAGTCTGAGAGATCCGCTTGGTATATAGTATCACTCAAGTCTGCTGTTTCTTTGTTGGTTTCCTATCAGTATGTTCTGTCGCATAACGTAAGTTTCTGAAGTCTCCTGTTATTACTGCATTGCTGTCAATATCTGCTTTAAGATCCGTCAGTATCTGCCTTATATACTTAGATGCTCTTGATACTGGTGTGTTTTACTGCTATTTTATCACTGGTAAAGTGACCCTCTTACCATTACTTAATGACCTTGTAATTCTACAGTTTGTTTTTTGTTAAAGTATACCTATCTGTTATAAATATAGCCGCTTTTATTTTCTTTTGGTTGCCATGCACATGTAATATCTATTTCTTTCCCTTCCCCTCTCAACCTATGTATACTTTTAATTATTTTATTTTTCATGTTATGGCTAGCTTAGCCTGCTCCGGGGGAGGCGCTGGTGCAGCATGTGGTGCTGGGGATTGAACCTCGGTCCTTGTGGTTGCCTAAGCTTGCTTAAGGAGATGCTTTAGACCGCTGAGCCATCTCACCAGCCCATCCTACGTATACTTTTAAATCAAAGCAGATTTCTTATAAACAGCATATAGCTGGGTCATGTTTTTAAAAATCCATTTAGCTATTCTTTATCTTTTATGAAAGTGTAATATGCTTACATTTAAAATAATTTTTCATAAGGGATTCATCATTGCCATTTTGCTAATGGAATTCTATTTTCTTGTGGGTATTTTTGTCTTTTTTCTTCCCTTTTCTTTTGGGTAGCTTCTGTATGTTTCCTTCTTAGCTACTGAGGAGCTTACAGAAAAATATCTTACAGCAATAGCAACCTATTTTAAGCTGATGACAACTTAACTTCCCTTACACTGAGGAATTCTCTGTTTTTTTACCCCTTATTTCCACACTATATATGATTGATGTGAAAATTTACAACTGTTTCCTATGTGGCTATTAATGTAATTCATCTCTGGTTATTTTTAATGTTTTTTGTCTTTTATATCATGAAGTAGGTTTATAGCTGATCCACTTGCCAATATGCTCTTCTTTTTTTATACTCGTAAGATACTTTTTTTTTTTTTTTTTGGTTTAGGCATTTACTTTTACCAGCAAGTTTTTTACTTTCTCATACTCTCATTTTGTTATTTAATGTCCTTTCACTTCCCCTAGAAGATCTCCTGCTAGCATTTTTTTTTTTTTGTAAGGCAAGCCAAATGGTAGTAAACCCTTCAGTTTTTGTTTGATTTTGAAGGTCTTAATTCTCCTTTGGGGTCAGGATTTTAAATTTTTTTGAAGGACACGATTATTGCACACTGTGTTTTGGTTGACCGTTTGCTGCTCTTTCAGAACTTTGGCTATAGTGCATTCCCTTCTAGCCGCAAGATTGCAAATGAAAAAGTGTGATGGTTTTGTAAGGGCTTTCTTGTATGTGATATTAGCTTTCTCTACTTCTTTAAAAATTGTCTTTTCATTTTTAACATTAGAAAAAAATTTGTAAGGTATTAAAAATTTTAAAAACATGCAGAATTTCAAAACAAGATGATAAGCAATTAACCGTGGTTGTTATATTACATATTATTATTTTCAAAGTAGTTGTTCAGATTACCAGATATAGACATACAAAATTGATCAAATGATTATTAACTGTTCCTTTCAGGAAAACAATAGAAATTAGTAGTGCAGTTACCTTAGCTTATATATATATATATATATATATATATATATATATATATATATATATGCTGTATAATATATATATAATATATGTATTATATATATAATATATGTATATATATATGCTGTATAATATATATATATATATATATATATTTCCTTTCTTCTTTCTTTATTTTCTCTTTTCCTTCATCCAAGTTGTCTCTTTTGTTTTGAGCAGTTTATCTCCCTTTCATAGCATCTATTGCACTTTCCTGATTTTATTTACTCTCTCAGGTTCTTATACTAGGGAGATAATATGATGTTTACACATGTGAGTGTTGTTGATTTTACTTATGAATATGATCTCTAGCTGTATCCACTTACCTATACGAGCTTTGAGTTTATATTTCTTCATAGCTGAGCAATATTCCGTTAAACAAAAATAGCACATCTTTTATATCCATTCCTCAGTTGATGGGCATTTGGATTGTTTCCATTTAACTATGACAAATTATGCTGTTACAAACATGGGTGAATATCACTATACTATCATATTTTCAGTTTTTCCAGAAAAGTACTCAGAAAGGAATGGGGCCTCTAATTCTAGTGTTTTTAGGAATCTCTACACTGATTTCCACTGAGGTTGTGCCAATCTACCCACCCACCAGTAGTGTAGAGGGGCTCCTTTTCTCTCACAACTTTGCCAGCATTCATTATTGGTTGATTTCTTGATGATAGTCATCTTTTCTGGGATGAGGAAGAACCTCACAGTTGTTGTAATTTGCATTTTTGAATTGCCAACAATACTGAACACTTTTTCATATATTTATTCATCACTTGTATTTTTTAATCTGAGAAATATAATTTTAGAAAATTTGATTGTAGTGTATCTCTTTGTAATCATTTTATTTTGTGCTTTTTCAGCTTCCTATTTCTGGATTTTTATTACCTGATTCAGACTTGAAAAAATTTTAGGCATACTTTACTTAAATAATTTTTCTGTTCCTGTCTTTTTCTGTTCCTCTTCTAAGACTCCAATGATAAATATATATGTCTCCTTCACAGTATACCATAAAACCCTAAAGCTATCTTCACATTTTGTTGTTGTCCCTCAGAGTACATAAATTTACAGTTACCTACCTTTGAGTTTTCTGTTCCTGTCTTCTATTTGATCTAGCCTGTTATTAAATCCATTGATTTTTTTCAGATATTGTATTATTTAGTACTGTGATTTGTCTTGTTCTTTTCAATATTTTTCTACCCCTTGATTGAAATTTTTATTCTATTTATTGCTCTTCTAACCTCACTGAGCATTTTTGTTACTATTTTTTTTATTTTTAGTCTCTTTTTGGTAAATTATGTATCTCCATATCTTTAAGGTTGGATTCTAGGGCCTGGCAGGATGGCTCAGTGGTCTAAAGCGCCTGCTTAGGAAAAGCTTAGGCAGCTTCAGGGACCGCAGTTCGATCCCCAGCACCACATGCTACGCCAGCCCTGCCCTCAGGGCAGGCTGAGCCGGCCATAAAAATAAATAAACAAACAAAAGTTCTGAAACAAGAAAAAAATAAAATAAAATAAAATAAAATTCTTAAAAAAAGGTTGGATTCTGGATATTTATCTTGTCCTCTTATTTGGTATATATTGTCCTATGTTTTCATTTTCCTTGATTCTCTGTTTCTGTGTATCAAATAACATCTCTCCCACTCTTGTTTGGTATCATTTAGGAAATAGACCTCATTAGTTTATTTAAGGCTTCTGAAAACTCTGTGCTTGTCCCAACCATTTGTCTCTATTTGATGGGCCATACGACATCAGAATATGTCAAGTCCTATCAGTGTTCCAAGACACTAGGTCCTCTGAAGCTAGTTCTTTAGGTCTCTTTCTTTCTTTCTTTCTTTCTTTCTTTCTTTCTTTCTTTCTTTCTTTCTCTGACTGTGTGTCTCTCTGTCTTTTCTTTTCTTTTTTGTATTTTAGGGAAGGATCTACAGGGTGTTCATGGTTTCACTACTAGATCAGACTCACAGTGATCCACCTGTTTATAGCCTCCCAAGAGCTGGGATTACAGGCGCAAACTACCTCACCCAGTCTCAGTTGCCTCTTGGCGCATCCTGAAGGAGCGGGGAATTGAACCCCCAGCCCCTGCACCTGCTTGCAGGTGCTTTAATCCACTGAGCTATTTGGCTGGACCTCGAAGATAGTTCTTTGGAGTGCAATAGAGAAGTCAAGATGTTGGATGTGTTCTTTCCAGCCTCAGAGAGAAGCAGAGAGCTGGAGGTTATCTCTCATGCTATACTAAATGGAAGAGCATCTGTGGCCACTGCTTCTGCTCTTACTCAAACTACAGACATTGAACCTCGTGATATTGCTGCTAGAAGTACACTTATTGAAAAATAACCTCTTTGTTTCCTGAGGTCTTGGAGCTCTCACGAAGATAGGGTCCCATCAGTTCTCAGAGCTAAGTGATTACAGACTCATTCCTTTCAATGGGACCCATAAAAGTTAGTGTGTGTGGTGCATATGCACACTCTTACCAAAGAGAACCAGCAGATCTGTGTTTGTCTCTGAAGTAAACAGAGAAAGAAGGTGCAGGAAGCTCCACATTCCCATTCAGGGCCTCAGGACTCTGTTGTTTACCAGCTCCCAGATGATGACTACTACAAGCCCAGCTCTTAGGCAGAAGCTGGAAAAGTGGGACTTTTCTAGGGCAGACCTGGGAGCTGAGCACTTGGCCCATTTTCTTTGTAATGAGTGCACAGTGTAGGTGCTGGAAGTGCTCGCACACCCATTTTACACTCACTTGAAACCACAGCTCTTTGTTCTCTATCATCTAAAAAAAAAAGAAAAAAAAAGAATGCAGAGCCCTACCAACTCCCAGAGCTATGCAGTCAAGGAGGCAGTCCTTGGGTGGGAGCTGCAAAACTTGAGGTGCTATGTGTGTTCTGAAAAGTTTGCTTGTCAAGGAAAGGCTGGCATGGAGAGTTCCTTTCTGATCGTGAAGTGTAGTGCTCAGGCTGAGGTTGCTGCTTAGTGTGCCCGGGTGTTTGTGCACATATTTTCTCATTATCTGGTGAGAAGGGGCCCCTTAACTATTTCTGGGTTTCTCTGAGGGAACTGATTGATACATAAATGAGAGAGGAAAAGCTGAGTCTCCTATTCTGCCATCTTGCTGACGTTACTGTCCTCCACAGTCATTTGAGCAGTGCTTACGAACCTGCCCACAAATTCCTGCACACAAATTCTAGGCTAACTTGTGTCTATTAGCTAATAGATTTAGTGTTTTTCATTGTATAAAGTAATTTTCTCATCATTAATGTTTCTGTATTTAAGGCAGGGTTTATAGCATGTTCAAGGTCTTACTACATAGATGTAGTGATTCTCCTGTTTTCAGTCTCCCAAGTGCTGGGATTACAGGCATATACCACCACACCCAGTCTCAATTTCGGTCTCAGTGCACCTTAGGGGCTTGGCTGGCATGGCATACTGGGGATCTAAGCCTGACTGCTGCACTCTGCCTAAGCGGGAGATTTAGTCTGCTGAGTTATCAGGTGGGCCCTGGGTTCTTAATTTAAAATGGGGAGATTAGAAAATCAAACTAGAATTTGGTTAGCCAGCAGAGGAGACCTAAAGCGAAGGTCCAGAAAACAAAGTTACTGAATCAGCATGTTTTCAGCACCATTATACTCATTCCAAGAGAAAAGTCAAGGAGCTTCTTAGAAAATACTCAAATGACATAAAGAATAATTTTTGTCCTGAGCCATTCATTGTCTGCTACAGGAGTTTTGAGATATCATCTTTGGGCAAGGTTTTTACCCAGTTTTGTAAATAAAACTTCCATGCTAATTTTCCCTCTCTCCTAGTGTCAGCCCTGCCTCCTGGGAAAGGGAAGGGAAGGCAAGGGAAGAGAAGGGGAGGGGAGGGGAAAGGAAGGGAAGGGAGAGGAGGGGAGGAGAGGAGAGGGAAGGGAGAGGAGAGTGAAGAAGAGGAGAGGAGAGGAGAGGAGAGGAGAGGAAAGAAAGGAAAGGAAGGGAAAGGCTTTTCTACTTTATAGACAACCTTGGCTTCTACAACATCATTTGCTCCATTTTTCTCCTATGAAATATGATAAAGCAGATGTAAAGGCTTCTCTGTTTCTCTTTAAAGGAAGAAGATAGTAATTGTTTTGCACATTTTAATTTAACATATTTTAAAGGATTGAGACTTGATTTTTTCAATGCAAAGATTTATTTTGGATTAAAAATTAATGTGGCAAGAGCTAAGATTACAGTCTGAATATCAGGAGGCAAGAGAGAAGCTCTGGAGATCTCTTTGCAAGCCTTCGGCACAACTCCCTTGATCACTGTGACACCAACCAGACACTGCCTGTCTCAGTTACTCTTCTCTCTTTGCTGGGAAAAGTACTTGACACCCAAAGTGAAGGAAGGAAAGCTTTATTTAGCTCACAGTTACTGGAGGTTTCAGTCCATACTTGGCTGGCTCCAAGGCAAACTGGCACATTGCAGAGAGCAGCAGTTCATAGTGGGGGAGCAGCAACAGTGACAACCACAGAGGCAACAGAGAGAGTCTGTCCGTCTGTCTCTCTTATGTTACATTCAGGCTCTCCACCTAAGGCTGGCTGTAACACTGACACGCATAATCCCAGCAGTGCTAAAACCCATAATCCCAGCCTAAGGTCACCCATAATCCCAGTCAGATTTATGGCAAGCCTTCTGCCTCCCCCTTTTGGATACTGGCTAGTGCGCCATTATGCCCGGGCATGCACAGCTTCTTATTCCTAAGACAAGGTCATGTCTTACACCCTCTGGGATCACCTCTCCCATCTTCCAGCAGCTTACTACTCCGGGCTGCCTCTTTCCTGAGTCTCACGGTGGTATTTCCTTAGTGTCACATTCCTTTCCCATACTTCTTCCCATATCCACACTTGTTCTACCAGTTATCACCTATCTTTTCTCTTATAAATTCTTCTCTCATTGAATATAAAAATAGTCAACTTCTTCCCATCCTTGAAAACAAAAAAATCTCAAAAAGAAGCCCCGTGCAGGCCTGTGCGACTTCACCTCTCACTAAGAGTCTCATCCGGGTATCTCAAGAGTTTCCCCTATTCATTGTCTCTCTTTCCCCTCCTCCTGTTCACTCCTCGGCCTCCTGCAGTTTGGCTTCTTGCCCTAATTATTCTACTAAAACATCTGTCACTAAAATCAACAATTGCTTCCTAATTGCCCATTCCAGTAGTTGTGTTATAGTTCTTATTTTACGGAAACTGTTTCTAACACTTGACATTGTTAATCACTCTGCCTTCTTCAGACACTCGATTTCCTTGATGTGTAGGACGTGTTCCCTCTGATTCTTGTAGCACTTCACCGTTCACACTTCACTGTTCTCTCTCTCTTACATATTGGAAGTCTCCAGAGTTGTCCATTTTTCCTTGTTCCTCAAGTTTGCTCTTAATCCTCCTTTCAAATTAGTTTAAGTCTGCTCCTCAGTCTGCCCCGGATGAACTGTACCCAGATCCCTTTGCTTCCATTCCTGCGTACTTCTAGTCTGTTCTTTGGGTATAATCACCCCAAGCCAAGTGCATGCTTAAACCATGTAAATAATTCCTTAGTCTCCATAAGGAACATGTCGAGGCTCTGTACACGCAAGAGTATCTGTGGTCTAACACCTGCGGATGAACTCAGCTTGTTTCTCTTCCTTGCCTGGCCTTTTCTGTTTCAGCAACCGTGGATTGCATAGAATCCACACCTCCTGCCCCTCCAGCCAGTCAGCACGTATGCTCTAGTCCCCATTTTTCCATTGCCTGGTATTCTGCACAATTTTCCTTTTATCCTCTACCTTGCTGAATCCTGCTCATTCTTAAAATTCAGCTCAGGAGGCCTCCTTCAGCCCCTACCCTGCTACTTATGGATTTCATGTTCTGTAACATCCTGTGCTGTCTTCCCTGCCTACTCCTGCATTATATTGTAAGTTTGAGATTTTCATTCAGTGTCCTGTCCCTATTATGTAGAATGTCAGGTCTTCATGAGATACATGGGTAAAGTGTTGGATTTGGATGAAAGAAGCAAGAGCTCAAATCCTTTCTCTTTCACATACTATTTTTGTGATACATAAGTATAAGCTAATTTAACCCTTTGGGTCACACGTTCCTCCTTATCTATAGTTACTGTATGTATTTTCATGGAAAAATAACTGGAGAATGACTGAGGACATATATAAATGCTCCCTCTAAACAAAGTATCATGAAAATATCTTATATGGAATATGTAGGAAGACACAGTGAAGAAACATGAACCACACAGTATGGATAAGATGTTCACAAGTGTTAATAAGACTCCTTATTCATTCAAAAATCCACACAAGCATTTTTATGTTGGTATATGTTACGAGTCCCTCCATAATTCATGCTCAAATTCCCTGTGATTCCTATGATCACTATGTATCCCTAAATTGTACCACTAAACCTAATCAAAATTTTATAAACAAAATTCATATTGAAACAGTGCCCAATGAAGTGGTATTAAGAGGTGAAGTCTATAGGGAGATGATTAAGTTATGTGAGGTCCACCTGCAAGAATGGGATGAAAGCCTTTATGAAGCATGCTTTGGAGAGCTACCACATCCTTTCTGCTTTTTTACTTTTCTATAAGGGAATCCAGACGGCACCAGCTATAGGAAATGGGCTCTCTCTGGACCCTGACTCTGCCAGTGCCTTGATCTTGGAATTCTCAGTCTCTAGAATCGAGGTAAATGAGTTTCTCTGTTTAAAAATTACTCAATGTAAAATATTTTAAACTAATTAGTTAATTAGGTGTGGGAATTCACTATGCAGCTGGAACTTGTAGTGATACTCCTGCCTCAGCCTCCCCAGCCTGGAATTACTGGTGCACACTACTCCACCTGGTTTTGGACAGGACAGGCACTGCATGTGGTACCAGGGATTGAACCCTGGTCCTTGCGCTTGTCAGGCAGATGCTTAGACTGCCGAGCTATCCCCCTAGCTTCAGTCTAAAATATTTTGTTAAAGCACTATGAACAGATTGAGGCAGTGTGGTAACTTGCAATGTAGAAAGAAAAGACTGTCTCTTTGCTTCAAAACTAGTCTAAGTGCTAGTTTTTAAATGAGAATTGGCGAACATTGCCTAATACCTGTGACAATCAGGCTAATTTAGCCTCATATTAGTAGGACATATATCTTCAAGACTCTTGAAGAATGTACAGCATCACTTTGTGTGTGTGTGTGTGTGTGTGTGTGTGTGTGTGTGTGTGTGTGCCTATTCTGCTTCCCAACTATTCCAACTGATACATTTTACAAACTCCTCAGCTGTGAAAATCAGGTTGTGAAATGAAGGAAGGACTATTCTGATGAAATTTTACAATCAAACCTGGTTTACCATAAGCGAATATGTGTCATCATTATCCAATTATTTACCTATTGCCTGTCCACAGTAAGAGCAATGGTTCCACTCTGCAAGGACAACTTCCATTCAGATAAATAAGAATTAGAGGGGCCTGGCGGGATGGCTCAGTGGTCTAAATCACCTGCTTGGGAAAGCTTGGGCGGCTTCAGGGACCGCGGTTCGATCCCGGGCACCACATGCTGCGCCAGCCCTGCCCTCAGGGCGGGCTGAGCCGGCCACAAAAATGAGTGAATAAACAAAGAAATGTTCTGAAAACAAGAAAAAAAAAAAAAGAAAAGAAAAGAATTAGAAATGCTGAACCAAATGATCAATGGGCATGATCTGTTTTGATGATTCCAATCCATATGATAAAGTGGAGGCAGAAACTCCTTATTCCATGTGATGCAACAAAACACTTTAAGAGAGCTGAAGTATCAGCAGAAGAGTATATCTCCACCTGTAGAGCAGAGGGGACACTGCAGGTGTTCCTAGAGTAGGTGAAGGTCTATGGAACAGAGAGGAAAATCCTTACATTTAGAGGTGGAACTACAGCTGTGTCACTTCATGGCTGGCTATGTGGTAGGTTCATTCCTTATTCGGGACCTCAGTTTCCTCACCTGTCACGTGGATAGAGTTGTTGTATACACAAAGACACAAAGACACACATATGTAGGCAAGACTCAGAGAGAAAAATACATGCGTGCCTGTCCTACATTCAATAAATAGCACATAATATTTTAACTAAGCTTGTTTGAAGCCAAGGAAAGTGCATGGAAATAAGGGAAAGTTGTAAAGATGTGCTGAGTGAAAATAGACAGCTTCTGAATTTTAGATTGCAAAGTTCGGGTTTCTTGAGACAATAGTAGCCTTTGAAAGTTTTTGCATAGAGCCAGGCATGGTGGCACATGCCTGTAATCCCAGCACTCGGGAGGCTGAGGCAGGAGGATCGGTGCGAGTTTGAGACCAGCCTGGGCTACAAAAGTGAGCTCAAGGCCAGCCTGAGCTGCATAACAAGACCATGTCTCAAAAAGACCAAAAAAAAGTTTTTGCATAGGAACAGGACGCAAAGATGTGCTCTGTGACAGTGGATCTGGAAACGGTGTGTGGAAACAGTTTAAAGAAGGCTTTGTGGAGGTGAAGAATGAGAGGGGAATCTGTTGCTTTAGTTCTGAGGCCTGACACAGTCTGACCTCAGGCAGTGTTAGCTGGGATGAAGGAAAGGTGTACAGTCAGCAACAAGAAGATGTTACAGCAAGCTCCCATGCTTCACACTGGGAGAGGCTCTTTATTTTAGGACAAGGAAGAACAGATAGGGATATGGACTTGGGAGGGTCTATAATTGAGTGTTAAATGCAGATATTTCATATGTTGGGAATCTGCTGAGGAAGAAAAATCTAATAACAGTGTAGTACCCTGACTATAATCAGTATTTTGCTATACTTCATTGGTTCCTATTTCGGAAGATTCTGATTTTAAAAAATGCAACCAGAACAAATACAGGATTTACGACAAAAAAAACTCTCTTTATCGAACTTGGCCAAAATGCATCTCTTCTATGAAATGATTCCTTAGGAATTACCAGCCCACTGTTGGGCTCCACAAATTAATTATATTTATTTGCTGATAGGAAGATGTTTTAATCTAGGCAAGATCCCATGCAAACTCTTCTATCCCTCTCCTTCTAGAGTGCCTGTGTTCTACTCCCTACCTGACCCAGCTAAAAGCATAAGCAACTCTGATTACCATCTGACTGTGTTCAACAGTCTGTTCCTTCATTCTCCTTATCAAAAAATTCACCCTGGCCACAGACACCTAGCCTCCCTAGGGATAGCCAGCCTGAGCCCTAGTGGCACATCTGTCTTATCTGTGTTGTACCACTCTGTCCCTCTTTAACCTCTTCTGTTGTCCTGATAGATACTGAGGTACAGCTCAATGGTTTGTAATCCCCAAGTCCCAAGTGGGTCTCTGAGAAACTCCGGATCCACATTAGCAATTTTGCTGTTTTTGGCCAGTCTCCTGTCTCTGCTGACTGTTTCATATCTACCCATACCCTGGATAGTGTGGTCCTACTGTTCCCACCAGTCTGATCAGCATTTGAGGATATACTTTATTTACTTACTTTTTTAAAGAGAGACAGACAGACAGAGACAAAGAGACAGAGAAACAGAGACAGAGAGACAGAGACAGAGACAGAGACAGAAAAAGATAGAGACAGAGTCTACGTTGAACTCAGCAATCTTTGGGGCCCCCCTCAAGATGAGAGATGCACAAAGTTTCTGTTTTAAAATGAGATCAGTATCTAGTAGGTGAGACTGACCTGTATAAAGGGAGAAAAGTGAGGCAGAATAAGGGTGGATAGGAGGAGGAAGGATGGAAAGTGAATTTACAACCCGGTAGCTACAAGACCTAAACTTTATATTGAGAACTGTACGTTTTAAAAATATTTCTCTATAAAACAGCTGTACCAAGAGCCCAGGGTAGCTCTTAGCCTAGGCAGTGTCCCTCAGTGTTGTCTCATAGCCTATGATGCATGTTTTATCCTTTTTAGCTGGAAGAGTGGTCGAGAGAACTGGCTGACGGGGCCACTTCAAGTGGAAGCAAACAAATGAATACATTTCAAAAAGTAGTTAAAATAACAACCTTAATGGTTTACAAAGAGATCAAGAGAGCATGCTGATTAAATAATTCTTTCTTAGTATAAATCTGGAATTCAGATAAGTATTCTTCTAAACAGTTAATTCATTAATTGGTTTTATACTTTGCTTTTATACTAAAGGTCATATTAATATAGTCTCTTGTGGAAGACACATTTTATGTGGCATCCCTTGTGGGTAGAATGCACACCAACTGTGTGCACGCAGTTTCTATTTTTCCTGTTATCTTCATACCATCCTTGTAAACTGGGCAAGTTTTAGATAAAAAAGCTCTCTCTTGCTCATTTATTCCTAAGAAGTGGGGAATTTTTTGGTTGCCTATGACTTTCTTGTGTCACCAGGGGCCAGAACAAACAATCATTAATAGCCTGTGACACAATTATACCAAATTCTTCGAAGGTTTCTTCATTGCTGTGCTGTACCAACATCAGGATAAATTAGGTCAGCCCAGAATATACATCTGTAAAAGAACATCTCTGATGCTACAGATATTATGCTCTTATGCTACTGGCACTAAGCAGGTGCTAAGGAGAAAATTCAGCATGATCTAAAATTCAGAAATATCTGGATTCACACAAAACAATGAGGATTCAAGTTTATTGGCCCAGTGCTAGCAAAGAATGAGGCCGGGGGAACATCAGTGGATTTATATCTATGACTCTTATGCCATGAAGCAATACTGCTTGGATTACTGAATCATGTCTACGAGCCTTATATGTTCTCCACCTCTGAAGAGCACCTTCAACTCCAGTTCTACGTTTAAATTCTGTGGCCCATCTTATTGCACCAACTCTAGACGATCTGGGGAATTTAAAGAAGTTTTAAGAAATTATATTTCTGGGTCTTAGCAGACCCTTCTTTATCAGTGTTCATGTCCTAAGTTAAGCCAGAGTTGCGTCTTTCAGTGGGATTTGAGGTTCAGTAATGGTGCCCCCAACAACTCTGATAAACTATTGTAGGCGTGGCATGTCAGATTAACTAGAAATTTCTTTATGAGAAGAGTTTTCTTTTTTGCAGAAAAGGATCAGGAAAAAAAATGTCAAATTAATCAAGTTTAAGACCTTAATTTGACAGTTGGTTTGGGAGTCACTGGTTCTTAGAAGAATGGAATGAAATCAAACAAGAAACTGGAGCATAAAGCCTATACAGGACAATGTATGGTTATCTGTGTAGAGAAATAATATATTTTATAATAGCACTGTGAAAAATGAACTACTTAGGAATTAATCTAACTGAAGAAATAAAAGATCTATTCAACGAAAATTACAGTACTCTGAAAAAAACAGCTCATAGAGGGGCCCAGCAGGATGGCTCAGTGGTCTAAAGCGCCTGCTTGGGGAAGCTTGGGCGGCTTCAGGGACCGCGGTTCAGTCCCCGGCACCACATGCTGTGCCAGCCCTGCCCTTGGGGCAGGCTGAGCCGGCATGAAAATGAGTGAATAAACAAACAAGGGTTCTGAAACAAGAAAAATAAAATAAAATAAAATAAAATAAAATAAATAAAATTAAAAATTCTTAAAAAAAAAAAAAAAGAAAATGGAAAGATATGCCCTGCTCCTGGATAGGAAGAACCAACATTGTGAAGATGACCATACTCCCAAAAATGTGACTCAGGTTTAATACAATCCCTATTAAAATGCCACCAACATACCTCATAGATCTAGAGAAATCATTCCTAAAATTTGTGTGGAGCTAGAAAAGATCTAGAATAGCAATGACAATCCTGAGCAACAAAGGTAAGGCAGGGGACATTACAATTCCTGCCTGGAAATTATACTGCAAAGACCCAATCCAAAAATGGACATCTGAGTTGAACAGAAATTTCTCAGAGGAAGAAATACTAGAAGCTAATAAATACATGAAAAAATACTCCACACCACTAGCCATCAATGAAGTGCAAATTAAAACAACACTGAGATACCATCTCACCCCAGAAGGTACAGCTGTCATAAAGAAATTAACCAAGAACAAATGTTGGACAGGCTGTGGTGGAAAAGGAAGCCTTGTCCACTGCTGGTGGAAACAGAACATGCAACCATTATGGAAATCAGTGTGGAGCTCCTTAAAACACTAGGACTGGAAATCCCATTCAAACTCACTATCCCCCTACTGGGAATTTTCCCAAAAGAACTGAAAACATCATGTCATAGTGATATTTGTGCACCAATGTTTACAGCAGCACAATTTGCGATGGTAAATCTTGGAAACAACCAAAAAGATGTGGTGTTTTTATACAGTGGAATATTACTCAGCTATAAAAATGATAAACTCAAAATCTTCATGTATAAGTGGACGCAATTTGAAGATATATTCATAAGTGAAATAAACCAGACCTACATATATAAATATCATATAGTTTCCCTTGTGTAAGAACTTTAAAAAAGGAATGAAAATTGAAAGATATAATACAGATAAGTGGAAAGCAAGAATTTAAGGATTAAACAACAAAGAGAAAAGTTAGGAAACATGGCAGGGGCAAAACCATACATTTATATAAACAAGATGGTTAAGGCAATGGTCCTACAAATCTCCATCATGTTTGAAACTAGCAGTTAATTGGTAGAATTCTCACCCTGCCTCACTACATATGCTGATACCTGTGAACTGAGTAACTACACTGAGGATAGCAATGTATAATACTAAAACCATGTATTAGTATTACCTATCCATGTATTGGAATACCTACCATTCTCGTCTTCTAAATGCATATTGCTGCTAATGTCATATCAGTTATTGCTGTAGTCTCTCTCAAGTATAAGTTTGTTTTTTTAAAAAAAGGTAATAAAAGAAAACAAGAGTTGAAAAAATGTCATAGGATTTCCTGCTACAATGTTGTATATGATTAGATTTCTAAATTTCTGTGTCAAAATGTATAGTTTTTCAAACATTCTATAGGGATTTAAAGTTTAGAATATCAATGATGGTTGGAAAATACCTGTTCATTATATGTCTCAGGCACTTGATATTCAGACAGTGACGTTAAGCTCAACTGCCTTTGTTATATGATAATAATATCATTAAGCTTCTCTTTTACATGGCTAACAACTAAAGCTTGCAAACCAAAAATTAGAGAAAAAGAAGGGCTACAAGGATAGCCAATATTTTGGCCCTAGCCCTTCAAGGTCAGTGAGGACTTAGGACATGAGAGAACCTGTGCTGTAACTCAGTGGTGTCTCAAATTTCCTGCTCAAGAAGATTATGGAGCCACAGAGGAAAGCAATTAATGATGTGTAGTGTGCCTAGGGAGAGTTACCTAGAGAGAAAAACTCTCATAGGCTTTCACAGAGAGCAAATTGGTCAAACAATGGCTGTAACTCAACCAGATGGTTGACACTGACAAAAGATCTATAAATTTGCTGTACATGGCTTCAGGGTAAATTCTGAGAAGATTTGACTGACCTTGTAAAATATAAAAGTTACATATTTAGTTATATAGGTCTAGCTTTAAGTTGGTATTAACCATCCAGCAGAAAAGTGTAGCCATGAGGTATATAAGTAATGCTATATTAATATGCTGAGTCACAAAAGGCTCAAGTCAACAACTTCTGACATGGCCAGTTCTGCTGTTAACCCACTACTATTATTGGACTATATGGAGTTACTTTGCTGAATTCAAGTACCTCCAATATTTGAACTGGCATCAAGTATGAAAAGGTCCTTTAAAGACTTCTCCAAATGCAGCTTCTCTAACAGCAATGGGACAGCCATCTTTGACAAAACAAAAGGAAAAAAAAAAAGGAGACTAAGGACCATTTTGTAGTGAAAAAAAATATATATATATATCCGTATATACAAAATAGGATAGATATACAGCTACTTTCTCTTTGTTCAATGAGAAGAAAGATTTGTACTAATATTGTTTAGATAAGAGATGTCTCCATCTTATACTTTCATAATTACTATGAAGACAACATTATGCAATGTATTAATTATTGTAACTGTACTACTAACCTGTTTTGAAACTGTCTCTCTGCTATCTTTCTCATTAAAATGAATAAAAAAGAGAGTGTTACATGTAATTATGACTGAGAATCCAAGAAAACATAAATTGTGCATTGACTCAGATTCTTCCTTTTTAGAAAGAGATACATTAACAAAAAGAAGTAAAAAAAAGTTCAGGTTTTACCTTATTTTTGAGCTAGGTCTGAGATCCATTTCACTGCAGAAAACATTGGAAGACTGGACTGGGGTGTTTGTCTTTAAGCTTTAGAAATCAAAAACTTTATACAATGGACAATTCTGTGTACATGCAAACATAAGGACTGGAAAAGGTGACTGGGTGCATATCAAGCTGGCTTAAACTGTAGGCACCAACTTTGGCATTACTTCATCTATTTAGAAAAATTTCAGTTCATCAGGGTTTTTAAAAATGTCCTATACCTTTTGCATTCTGAATTTTAAAAAAAGAGAGGAAGAAAACTTTGCCTACTTCAAGATCTTGAAGATTTTCCTCCTGTTTTCTTCTAAGACTCTAATAGTTATCATTTTCATGTTTTCTTCCATAATATATTTCAAATTAACTTTTATGTGTGATATAGGGTAAGGCTCTATAATTTTTTGTGTCAATATTTAGCTGTTGCTATACAACACTATTCTTTCCTAACTAAATTGGCTTTATTGAAAATCAGTTGACTATGCATACATGGACTCTCTATTATGTTCCATTGATCTGTTTATCCTTGCCATTATCACATTCTATTGTTTTATAGAAATGGTTGAAGTCAGGTAAGTCCAACTTTGTGCTCCTTTTCAAAACTTATTTAAATATTCTAGATCATTTGCAGTTCCATATACATTTTAGAATCAACATGTCATTTCCTATTAAGGTACTGGCATTTTAATAAGGACAACATTAACTTCTAGATTAATTTAAAGAGAACTGATATCTTGTGCAAGGAAACTCAGTCCAATTCTTGTTTTAGGAACTAATAGAATTATTATTTTTCTTATCTTTGATAAATCTATGGATGACATCATTCATGGATGGGAATGTGTTGCTTGTACTATAAATCTGTAACCAGCAGTCACTGGGAGTCTTGTAAAGTTCCATGTTTGACAATATGAAATGTTGCAAAAAAGAGATCCAAGGCTTAGGAGAATAAAGGCCAAACAACAAATTAAGGCATACATGATTTGAAGGATCTGTGGGTTGGGCCCATCACCTAACTCTCTGACTTCTTGAAGCAAATGTGTCTACACTGTGACAGAGTGTGCTCAGAGAGCCCACTCAGTGATTCACTTCTGGGGGCAAATGTCGTAAAACTGTAGGACTCTTCAGTGCCAAGCAGAGCACTGTTAACCTAATAGGCATTAATATGGCTTTCTTCACGGCTCCTTCAGAGGATTATTTAGAGGAATAACTTAGAAATTGAATGACTGTGTAAAAAAACATGTCTGTGAAAAGAATTTGGATTTAGGGACCAAAATGTTAGGAATCAAAATGATGAGCTCTTAGCTGTCATGGCATTTTGGAAAGAGTAAAAGCTTCGAATTTAGGGTTCAAACAATGTCAAATAACTTTCATTTCTCCCTAGGATTATTTTCTACTCTCTCTTACTATTCTATGTACTGGAACACTAGAAAGCTTTGCTGTCTTGCTTCTGGTTAGGTATAGGCAATGGAAGTTACTGTCAAGTAATCAGAGGTAGGAAGTGAGTTCTAGGTATTTATTTTCCCAGATCCTGCTCTGTTGAGCTGCATTTTGAACATGACCATGCTCCTAGTTGATGACACTCTTCTATTACTGTCTCTCCAGGCTGTGGTAACAACTGGCCCTTCCTTCCTTTCATGCCCAAAGATGATAAAAGGATTTTGCTATTTCCAGCCATGAGCTGCTTCACCACCCCTTAGAAGTTTTTATAATTCTGTTCACACTCTAAAATAGTCTCTTCGTTCAACTTTCTTTAATCATTTTTTTCAGAGATGCTGTCTGGACTTTGACCATTGAATGAACCAATTCACTTACTAGCTTTGAAAATTTGAGCATGGTATTTAGTTTCTCAAGTCTTAGTATTTTCCATTTATAAAGCAAGGATGAAAATATCCCTTGTAAGAGCAGAGATAATATATAGATACAACACATAATAGCTACTGAGCAATAGTTGTCATCATTATTAGTAACCACTTTCATGTAAAGACTGACAAAATTATGATGTCCTTCATAGCAATCACGATAAAATTGTAGAATGTATTACTACTCATCCAGAAGTAGAAGACTGAGAAGAAGCTAAGAAAAAAAAAACCAGCAAGAAGTAGGATGTATATGAAATAGAAGGTTTGATAGAAGTTTTATTTTAATAAGGAAGGGAGCTATAGATTTAGGGACCTAGAGATTTGCTGGTATATATTTCACATTGTTACAAAGGAGCTACATTTCAAAAGAGGAAGAATAATGCCATGCATTACAACAGAAATATTTGAATGGAAGTACATTGAACTACGTGTCAAGTCTTCAAAAAGGTAAAAATATAAAAGAGAAAAAAAGTTAGTGAAATTCACAGGCATGTACTTTACATCCTAAAGTTGGAAGAAAAGGATCCTTGACCCAGACTACAAGTCTGGTGAGGATGCAAGGTCATAGGTGTTTGGGTCTTGGTTGTCTGCAGCTAGCTTTTAGACCACCCCTTGATGCCCACCACCATTCTGGGTGGGTGGCTGCCCTATTTCTTTCCCATGTCCCAGCATCTTCTGCAATCCCACAACTGATTCTGATGAGAAGCACTTTTGGCTTTCTGCTCCCTTCTCTGCAGGGCACAATGTGTTTTTCTGAATGGAAGTGTCTCAGTAGATTCAAATACAGTTCTCCACCTATGATGGAATCCCCCCCCCCCACACCAGGTTCCCTTGGGCCCTGTCACTATTGAATTAATCATGCAAGCCCCCTCTTCTTTTAAAGTAAATCATCTCCTAGAGATCCCTTGCAATTAACTTCTCTCCTGGAATTTACTTTCTAATGGGTGTTCCTACCTTGTAAATTATTCAACATGACACATATACCTGTTTGAGTTCTTTTTTCCAGGAGGCTCCTCAACTCCTGCATAATTTTAAAGGATAAATTTAGAAATAAGAAGCCATCAGACCTAAGAAAATCTTAGATCCCACCCAGCTTCTGAGAAATTCTAACTTGTCCTACAATTATTTTTCCCAGCAGTGATTTTTCCCATCAAAGTGATACAAAAACACTTGGGATTCCGCTGGCTCTGTCAAGGATAATGACCTTATCAATGGAAAAGATAGAACAAACGGAAGAAAAAAGAGCATAGAAGCCCAGGCTGGCAAAGAGACCGCAGTAACCACAGTTTCATGCTCTTAGACATGGAGTGCTGTATTGCAGGAAACTACAAGACCTTGCAAATGTGATTATGGCAACCCTGTTTGTTACCCAGGAAGAGCAGTGAGAATGGCTGACATGTCCAAAGACTGGCGTCAGCTAGGAATAATCAAGATTTTGGAAATGGGGTAGGTGGGTTCTATAGATGGATCATAAACTGAAATGTTTATGAAGGTTAGGCAGCAACTAAAAAGTCAAGGGTAGCTGTGTCTTCCTTGGGGAGAAGGTGGTAAAAGTTCAAATCAAATTGCAGTAATTCTAGGAAGAATATTTGCTGTGTAAAGATTTGTGCTCCAGGTCAATGGATGGATTAGTAAATTAATACTAAACAATAGGAAGATCTATATACTCTCTTGTCTGGCCACTTAAACCTTTAGATCCTTGAAACAAACTCAACAATTGGCTATATCTTACAACAAAGTGCAATAAAAATAATGATTGTTTTCATCTTAGCTCTATATTTTAGGTGATACATGTGGAAGACAGCGAACTATAGTTTGTGGGTCAGGAAGATCTACTAGCAGATCTTCTGTATAATGGCGATTTTACTGGAATTCAGTCTGACTGATTCTTTAACACATTGTCCCTAGTTGCTTCCTATATACAAGGGCAAAGGTAAGTATAGTATTGAAATAAAGTTGTCTGCATTTGAGGGTACATCTCTCAGAGATGCTAAAAATATAGACTTATATGAATATCTTTTTAAATATTATGATGCTAAGAAAATCAAAATTTTTGTCTACTAAAAAATTTAGACTTTTAAAAAATGTAATAGAAATTTAAAAACCTATAAAGTCTAAAATATTCACCATTTGGGTTTTCACTTGCTGATATTGGTAAACACTGTGATAGTCATATTCGTGCCATTACTACACTGTTGAATAATAGAGACTTAATATTGACCAATAAGCCCGCGACTAACTTCCTGTTCCAGCCCAGCCCAAACCCCACCGCTGGGAGCTGAGCCCACGCGCGGCTGGGTCAGGATCCTTGGCCTGCCTTCCCTTTCCCCGCCCCGCCCCTCCCCCCTTTTATTTTTTTTTTAACACCTCCAGCCCAAGCTCCAGCACTAAACCCATCAAATAGCCCGTTTGGCAACCGTTCCGGTCCACGAGCCTACCAGGACTACTCAATCCCAAAGCTCCACCTCCACCTACAGACCACATCCGCCAGGATTCACAAAAGCTAGCAGCCAGAGCCCCAACACAAGAGTCAGGAACCTCTGTAGAAGAACCACCTTGGAGTCTCCAGACCAAACGTCCATAGGCACAGCATAACATCACCAAAGTGCAGAGGTCGCTTCCATACAAAATGATAACAACAAGGAGTAGGAGGCAATCTCAGGACCCGTGCCCACCCAAACCAAATACAGAAGACACTATCATGGAAGAAAATGAGAAATATACAGATGAAACCTCTGAATGGGCAGCATCTGAGGCAGACACACAAGTGCAGAAACTTATAGAGCAACTGAGATCACAGATAACATCTGAAGTAAAAAAAGAAATACATGAAGTGGAAAAACGGCTGGAGAAACGTATGGAGGACATCAGACCAGAAATAATATCTAAAGTTGACAAAGACATGCCTAAATCAATAGCATCCCAAGTAGGGGAACAACTACACAAAAGTACAAAGGAGAACAGAACAGAAATAATCTCTGTATTAGAGAGAGAAAG
>PVJA010017497.1:0-41576 GCA_004027025.1 Myocastor coypus | reverse complement strand
ATGTAATACAACAGCCATTGTTAATTTGCTATCTTGTTGTGAAAATCAACAGTACTTTACATACTGTTGTATGTAACTCTGATTCTGTCTTTGTTTCTGCAATTTATTTTTGCTTTAGTTTTTATTTTGTCTTCAAAATATAAAATAAAATTTGACTGAAAATGTTAAAAAGAATAATATTCATCTTAAAAGCTTTGCACATAGAAAAGATGAGTTTTTAAATTTTTTTGAAGGTAGTTATCTTTTTCATTTTTAAATGTGTTCGGTAGTGTCTCATTAAGAAGCTCCAACGTCTAGTGATCCTCCAGTTTTCATCCTGCCCAACAGTGGGGTTACAGGCTTACAGCACCACACCTGGTCTCGGTGGTGGGCTCAGCATGCCCTGAGGTTTGGTGCCCACACGCATGTGCCTCTGGGGATTGGACCTCGGCCCCAGTGCTTGCCTAAGCAGGTGCCTAGTCAGCTGAGCTATTTCAGTGGCCCAAAACATGTTGCTGCACTAAAGAAGTCAACTCAATATCTAAGGAAAAAATGATACAAATTACATACAACCTCAGGAAACGAAAGAAAAGTAAATGTTTATTAATTAATTTCTGAGTGGGCTCCCACGTCCTGGGGAGGTGATACATGCGTGTAATCCCACAGCTGAGGAGTCTGAAAGCAAGAGGATCACAGACATCCGAGGCCCTTAGTGAGACCCTGTACCAAATACATTTTAAGAAGAAAAGGAAAAAACAAAAGTAACATAAGAATTCTGTACTTTAGCAAACTTCACATAACAGATGAACCAAACAACACATCACTTAATAGGAACACAGGCCACGTTCATTTACAGGAAGTCTCCTCCACATTATTTCAATGTCAGTTCTGTCCAAATGTGTTTATGGTGTCAATATAATGCTTGCAAAAAAATCCAAGAGAATATTTTATAGCAATTGTAAAGATGATCTTATAATTTATATTAAATATGAACTACCTAGAATAATCCACATGCTTTTAAAAAGTAATTTAATTGGGTGCCTTATGATAGGTGATGTTGGGTTGTCAATCCACTCTACCGAAGTGTTGCAGAGAGGTTGTGAGAAGAATAAAATAGGCAACACTGTGGAAATCAACACATAAAGCCAAACATGTATCCTCGATTTATTGTCAACAAAGGGCTCATGATAAGTCCATAAAGACAGGGTACGCTTTCAACAGAAGCTACTAGAATAATTAGATACCTTAATGGGAAAAAAAGAATGGAAAAAAATGTCAATCCATAATAGATATAACATTATATAAAAATATGAACTCTGAATGCACTCTGGATTAATAAATGAATGTAAAGTTAGGATGTTTAAATTTATTGAAGGAAACATTTAATAAAATCCTTATGACTCCACAAATGGTAACACAACATTTAAGAAAACTAATAAACTAGACTTCAAACTTTTAAATATCTTCCTCTGCAAGTATACCATTAAGAAAACCTGATGAAATTACTGATTGGAAAAAATAATTTTCAATGCCTGTGATAAGTGCTCGAGACGTACAACACAGAAGTATGCAAATAAAACAGTTTTTTGCATCCCAAAATGAAAACAAGTGGTAAAATGCTAAACATGTTTTGAAAATCTTCGCTTAGAAATGAGACAGAATAGGCGAAAAAGGAAATGAAAATGACATCTTTAGTTCTTAGGAAAAGCCAAACTAAAATGAGATACTGCCCTTCACGTAAGACAAGAGCTAATTAGAATATCACGTTGAGATCTCTCATACACATGTTTAAAAGGTGCTAATTAAAATATCTCTGAATCTGAAAGCTGGCATGGACCAAATTGAACTTTTATACATTGCTTCTAAGAATGCAAGGTGGGACAGAGAGTTTGGAAAACATCTTGACAACTACTTACAAAACAAAACACATTTACCAGTTAATCTGGGAACAGCATTCCTAATTATTTATCTAAAAAGTGTGAAAACATAAGTCCAAATAAGGGCATGTATGTAAATATTTATGCCATCTGTTTTCATTATCACCCAAGTTTGACAACTGTTGAATTAATAAATAATTCCAGAGCATTCACATTACCAAAAGTTACTCACTGGGAGAAAGGAATAAACTACATGTAAGAATCAAAATGAATCTCAGGACAACAAAGCGAGAAAACCATATAGCACATAGCATGCAGATAGGTACCTTGAATTTTCTATAAAATTCTGATGATAAACATCACACTGACATATCAGTGGAGGAGCTGGCAAGTGCTAGAGGCAGGGAGACAGAAGTAATCACCAAAGTTTATAAGGTAGCTTTTTGAAACAATGAGAACTAACTTATTTATTGTGGCTATATGACTACAAGTATTTCACATAATATATCCTAGCTTATGCGTAATTAGTGGGAAATATAAAACTTAGACCTCAGTAGGCCAAGTATATTTTGTGGATTGGAACAAAATAATGTTGTCCTCTGAAGGGAATGGGGAGGAATTTATTTTACATTTTCTAGAAAATATCATCCTTTATTTTTTTAAAAAATATATTAATTTTAACAAGAAAGAAATATTAGTGTAACATTTTCAGAGCACGCCAGTAGGGCAGCCACAATATTTAATACAATGCATATTGTTTTCTTCATAGTAGTTGTTTAGAGTGCTGATATAGATATAAACTTTTTAAAGACTATTAGCACAAATATTTCTTCTAATCGAACTAAAAGAAAATAGTTGTATGTATAGTCCAATATTCCATAATAGTAGGGGGTTATCCACAGAACTGGCAATGTCAGAAGCTGCTTACTTGAGCCTTTTATATCTCAGCATATTAATCTGGATTTACTGTTTATGCCTCATGGTTAAACATTTCTGCTGGATGGTTAAAACCAAGTTAAAGCAAGACCTAATTCATAAAACATGTAACTTATGTATATGACAAGGTCAGTTTTTATTAAACTAAATTTTCAGAAAATACTCTATATGTGTGCTAATGTGAACTTAAATTGTATGTCTTCTACATTATTCTCCTTTTCATAATATGCAGATACTTCATTATATGCCCATAATTAAATTTCCAATAAATTTTCATTGCCATAAATAAATTATTGCTTCTAGCAACTTCTCTTTCGGGCTTCTGGAATTGATAGTGGCCACAAGAGAAGTGTCTGAAATGTACATGTCAGCAAAAGCAGGGACATTATTTTGTTTATATGTACATGAGACAAAAAATTTTCATTAACAATTTTCAATAAACTGATGGAATATAAAGTAATTATTTAAAAAATAAAAATAAACATTCTTCCATGATGATTTCTTAATATGTCTTTAAGAATATGGCTGAATTTTTATGTCCATATGTTCTATATTCATATTGCAGCTTTCTTCTCTTCCTAGTAAGCATTGGGAAATTAACAATGAGCAAGTTGCCACTGTATGGATTCTACTCTGCTCCCACCCTTGGCCTGCATTTTTAATCCCATTGTTTTCTGCAGACTCTTGTCTTCTGACTTCTTTTGGATTTATTTATACATAGGACTTATTTTTTCTCCTTTAATAGTGCCTGGCATCAGCGCTCACCGTTTGCAGGAATTCCTGTATTTTCCAGGGAGAAACCTACGGGTCCATGCGTATCATGGGTATCATGGAAGCCTATCGCCCTCCAAGAGGCAGCATTCCATTTTTGACTCTCTATCCACAGCTCTTGATACATGATTCTCTACTTACGTTATTTTCAATAAGTAATATAACTTTTTTCAGTATATTTTATTGGAAAGTGAATATGATTTCAAAAGATTTTATTTTGTGTTACTTTGTGATTTTGTCTGAAAAGAAAATCAGTTATTTGAACCTAGCCTGACTCCCTAAACACTGGTAAGTTGAGAAATTGAGGTTTAGGACTTTATAAATATTGATAGACATTAATATTAAAATTAATGATATATCAAAATTATGATATAGTCGTATCTCTTATGGATTTTCGTTTTCTTTATCTTTTCAAGTAAAATCACAGTTGCAAAGCATTTAGTGTCATCTAGGACATTCTCTGCTTTGCAAAATAGATGGAGAGAAAGAAATATAATCAAAACCAATATAGGAAGGTAAAAAGCTAATTAAATTAGAAAATAACATCTGCATTATGAGGTATTCCTCTGAGAAGTTCCAATATAAAAGCAAATAAAAGAACAATACTGAAATACAATATTATATTTCCTTTGCATGATATATATATGCAAGCACTGAATCCGCTGAGCTATACCGCTGGCCCTTCATTTTCATTAAGGATATATAAATGGTTATAAATTTGAATAAGTATCTTTTTATAGATAGATTCTTATAAATACCTCTATTTGTAATTTATATTCTATAAAGCCAAAATTTAAAAAAAATAGTGAGTAAGTGCCTGGTGTGGTTGTGCATGCTTGTAGTGCCAGCAATTGGAAGGCTGAGGCAAGAGGCCCTTTGAGAGTTGAAGACCAGCCTAGGCCACAAAGTGAGCCCAAGGAAGCCTGAACTGCAGAACAAACCCTGTCTCAAGAAAAAAAAAAAATCAATAAGATAAGTCAACCCTTATTTACAAAGATTACTACTTCATTCTTCCAAGTTAAACTGTACAAATTTATCTGAAGAGTCGATGTGTAGTAGGAATATCTCTATTTGTAGAGCTGTGATGTGCATCTACCCTTTTGCACATATGCACACATAACCAAGTATTTATCCACCGGAATACTGGTAAAATGTCCCCCCTAGAATACCAAGCATATAAATTATTTTTGATGGCCTTCATAAGTCTTTACTTTGGTTTTGTTTTTAGGAAGAAGAAAGATGAAAAACTCCTTCCCTGTATTTATATAGTTTTGAGAGAGATTTTTAGAGTGATTTTTCAATAAAAAGAGGAGATCAATCAAAAATCATATCACTCTGACTTAAATGAAAAATAAGACATTGAGTAATTGGCCAAATTGTTGGGGATAAAGATTAAACAGGTAAAAATAAGTACATAAATAACCAACGAATATTTAGGTTCATACTCCAACATGAATATACATTGGTTAAAATAATCTATTAACCTTAATTTATTTCAAAATGATTTTTCATTCAAATTGTCATATGAATAGGAGTTGAACACTACACATGTGATCCATGTTCTACAAGGTAACTGGACTAGGTACTGGAACACTTTGTCCAGGTGTTGCCCTCAAAGAGCTTATACTCTGTTAGAACCAGGCAGGTGATACATCAGTGCTATTAAATAGGCAGCACACCAGGCAATGATAAGCACCATGAGCGAAGGGAAGTGTTGTGCTTAGCACAGGGTGGGATCAACCATCGCAGTTCTCAGAGTAGACTGCACAGCGCATTTCTGGAAGAAGCGAAGTCACGAACCACCCGGGCAGCAGGCAGCGAGCAGGAAGGAAGGGACGCCACATCACATGCAGAAATATGAGCAGGATTCCATGGCTGTTTTTCAGTGACTGAGAAACGTCATGCCTACAGGTTATATTACAAAGACAGCAACCAGACTGAGAACTAAGGCTCTTGAAGGGTTCCTGTAGTTTTGCAATTATATTCTTCCATAAGAGAGGGATGTCAGTGGAACCTTTTTCACAGAGCAATGTGAAATCTGATCTGCATCTGACACAGATGTGAGCTGATGTGTTGCACACAGTAGCTGTCAATGGCAAGGGCCAAGAATACTTTAAGAACACAGGGTGCTTTCTCATGGGTTCTGGAAATGGAGTCACTGGTAGGAGAAGTGGCCTGTAGGGTGGCTTGCTGGTTTTATTCTGCTTAGAGTAAAGCAAGTTTGTGAGAAAGTAGAGCCAAAACTTTTAGGAGTGAGGAACAGAAGAGGCGAATAGACCTTCACTGAGACAGAGAAGAGTGGCCGAGGGGAAATCTGGGTAAGGCTTGGGAGCTCGGCTTTGGATATGTTGTTTGCAATGCCTAGAAGGCCAAAGACTGATATTAAACACTCAATAATTATGAGTCATTTATGCATACCAAAGACATTTAAAAGCTTATTTCTAGATCAAGTCACTGAAAATGAACCTGAGTAGGTAACATAAGACATTGTTGAGCTTGAGACTCTCCCCAGCCCGATATCACAAATATGACAGAGACAGAGGGAGAAGATCTTTCTCCAGCAATGCCAGGAGAGAGCCACCTAGAGCTCCTCCTTGTATTGATAGGCAGGACAGAGAGGCGTGGATGTGGCAGAATACAGACAGGAAGGGAGCTGTTTGAATAAGCCCATCTCTCACCTACCCTTGTCCTGGGCGACTGTGTGTTATTCTGGAGGCAACAACTTCATCCCTCCCAGTCTCTGTTTACCTAGTTCATGCTAAATAACCAACCACTGTCCCTTAGGGTTAGGACTATTTGTCCTGGGGAAGTTTATGCTTATCTTGAAGTCTAAATTTAAAAGGTTATTAGAGTTTGATTTAAATTTATAAACTTAGAAGTATATCTATCTATTAACAGCCAGTATAAATTAGTTTTGTATTAACAACTGAAACTCTTTTATGTCTTAATTTCTTTTTCTTCAAAAATGTTATGTAATACTTTCTATATTATTGTACAGTTACTGTATAAACAATGTTTTTGCTTAGTCTTTTCTTATTCAAAATTCAAGTGAATTTTCATGTGAACCTCCAAAATACATTTTTGTTTCTGTTTTATGCATTTATATTTTAAATCTATTATATATTTAGCACATTATCTCATGAGCCTTTTAACCATTTTTACATCTTTATTTTATCTCAGTTATCCCTTCAACTTTTTTTCTGACTTTTCTATTATTGCTGCTTATATGTTCCTAGGATTGCGGGTTGAATCCAGGGCCTGCTATTGTATCAAACAGACCTTATTTCAAATTTTGTTATTATAGAAGGCCACATTAAGCCTATAATTTACGATTCGCCTTCCTCAGTCTCCCTGAGAACTGGGGTCACATCCCTGAGCCACCATGTTCAGGCTGTGTTTCTTGTTTTTACTGCCTTCTGTTACCAGATAAAGGATTCTTTAACGTTGAAGGTCCAGTTCTACTGTCCCTGTGAAGCTGATATTTCTTCTTAGTGTCACAACACTCTTTGCTGCTTCTGTGAGCAGTGATCTCGAAATCACATCAATATTTGTCTAGATATCTTACAATCTCTTAATGGGGGAGAAACAAAATACACACGGTGCCAGCATACTTTAAATCTTTGTTAAATGAAGGGTGTAAAAAAGCACTTAAGTTATCTAAATCAATCATCTTCTGACACTTGTTTGAATACTGCAAAACTCACCCAGTATTTCAAACTAGTTCCCACAAGTAACATTATATCTTTGTTGACTTGGCTTTATTCTACAGTTGTACAGTTTTCAATAAGTTTATTTACTTCAACCAAAATATGTCACATAATTGTCTACATTTTTTGTCTAAAACAAACTTTGAGTTTATTTGTAGTAAATTAATTCTCCTAAATATATGCACTTACATATGTAAAGGCAGCTGGTATGTATATCACTAAGGTCTCTCTCTGCTATAGTCTTCCATAGTAAATGAGAATCATTAATCCTGCTCCTCCAACTCAAACAAAAGACAGAAAGTATATTTAACAACAAAGCAATTGCAGTTCCGCCAGTCTGATAAATTCTGGTACTCTAAACACTTGTAGTATCTAAACTGAGCCAGTCACTGGGAGGCAGAAGCTATTTCAGAGAACATAGACCTTTGAAAATGAGAAAAATAGGAATTATTTTCATGGTCTTCCCAGTGTGAAAGTTCAACTTAAACTCACCACCACTAATTCACTTTGATTTCAGATGCAGAAAAGAAGGAATGCAAATTCTAGTTATCAAGTTTTTTTTTTGTTTGTTTTGTGTTTTGTTTTTTGTTATCGTGAAGCTTTAAAATATGTTCTGGAAACTTTAGGCTGGGGTTTTGCAGGTGACTTTCTGTTAGGAGCTGGGGCCTGGAGGAGGGAATAACTCAGTGTGACCCTGAAGGATTTCTCTCCCTTTCTTGTTCACCTGGTTTACTAAAGTGAGTACTCTCTCCACACAGCCCTGCTCTCACTGATGGAAAATTCTGGAATTGTAAGTTACAGTGACACCCTCTTACTTTTAATTGTTGGTTTCCCCATGGTGTTTCATTCATGATTCAGACCAATATGGGGTATTTTTTAAGGGCCTTTTTCTTAAGTTTTCTTTACTTTTTTTTAAACTGAAATGTTTGTACATCATAGTTTTTACATTGGTCTTCTTTAAATTCACAGAAATGCATTAAAATTTCAATGCTTTATAAAAAAAATCAACCAACCCAACTTCGTCCTCAAGTAATTCTAAGACAGACATTTTGAATCCACAGAACAAATGGTGTTTAAATACCTTGTAATGGTTTCACAGAATATTCAACCTAATCCCATCCTAGAAGCTGCCTTGCAGGTATATTTTTGAGAAATATATGTAGAGAATGAAGAATTTTGGCCACATGGAGCATAACACCTACACTCTTCTAACTTGTTCTTTTTTTTTTTTTAACACTGTCAATCACAAATGGTTTCACCCATGTTCATAGGTCACTGAATGGCCAAATCCTCCCTGTAGAAGAGCTCTATAGGTAGATAAACATGAAAATGCATTTGATTTGCTTTGAAATTTGCTGCCTGCTGCTCTGTTAGCGAAAGCTCTTGAAAACTTCTTTCCTTGGCCTCCGCTGCATGCACAGACACAAAGAGTAAGAGTTTCCCTCGCAAGTGAGCCAGGCTGCCAAGATGGGAGCAGGCAAGTAGAGGGCCGTAAGTGAGCCATCCAGCACAGCAGAGCTGGGTAGCTCACAGGGACTTTGTCTGAGCTCAGGGCCATAGAGCATTGGACCAGGAAAACTTCATTGTGTTCCTATGCCTCCACCTGGCACAGGAGCTCAAGAGTGAGGAGGTCTGGCCAGGCACACAGGCTGGCAGAAAACAGAGGAGTGGAGATAGTCGAGAGTTGGGGCTTCAGGTAGAAGAGAAGGCTCTGGTGGTCTTCAGGGTCTGAAAGCCAGGAGTGTGGCCCAATGAGGATGACTGCTATACCCACAGAATCCTGTTTCCTATTTGAATCTACCACTTTATATTGACCCTACATATTTGATATGCTACTTTTTATATATTAGGTGTTTATATGGTATAACTTCTCTATTTATATTTTTCCAATATTTGTGATGCATATTTATCATGTACATACTTATTTAAGTAAAATTATCTCACCTAAAATATGTCTTGTAGGGTAATATTTTGTCTGCTTGGTTCCTTAGGGTAACTGCAAACACATAGAATGATTTTGGCAAAGAGAATTCAGTTAATAAATATTTTGCAGAACAAAAATTCTAATACTGTTAAAATAGAACTAATTGGCTGCAGGTAGAGCCAATCACATTGATGCTAATTATGGTCTTTCTCTCATACTTGTTAAAAACATTCTGAATGATCAATATTTCATTTTCTAACTTTACAATACAAAAATTTAAAATACCAAAGAACAAATCTTTACTACATTTTATATTCATGAATTACCTTAATTACAATCATTTTTAAAAATTCAAATATCTTGTGTGACAATTAAAGTAATAATCCCATGGTAATCAGAAAAATTACTTATTATTTCATCTTATGAAATTTTTGGAGAACTGATCTCTAAAAAATGTTTAACAACACGACTCTAGACTAGTATAGAATGTTAGGACAAAGTTTTACTGAGTATGAGTATTTCTTTGTGCCGTTCATTGACTCTGTGATGCATATTAGATTGGTTTGTATATTACATGTACGTTGGCAAACAAACCAAATGGATGCGGATTCACAGCTGTTGCCGTAACTTGTCTAGTATTGTTTCAGAATATCACCATAGCATCCTGTGAAACTAGAGCTATGTCTTACAGTTGTCTTGTTTGATGCTCAAGCATACGCACTGTGCCTATGAGGAAAAAGCCTTGCTTGGAAATAAGACACAGCAGCCAACGTGAAATAATGTTTGAGGGAGTGGTTTGATCTAATGCATTTCTTTTTTTTTCTTTTTTTTTTTTTTTTGGCTTTTTGAAACAGGGTCTTGCTATGCCGTTCAGGCTGGCCTTGAGCTCACTTTTGTAGTCCAGGCTGGTCTCGAACTCACAGCAATCCTCCTGCCTCAACTTCCCAAGTGCTGGGATTACAGGCGTGCGCTACCACGCCCGGCTCTAATGCGTTTCTTAATGCAGAAAAATAGCCTCAAGTAAATCCAAATGGCTTTTCTATGCATATTTCTTTTTACAGCCCACAATAATTCATGATTTTTTGAAAACTATAATAAAACCAGAAACAGCATTTTATAATAAGAAAGATTTTCTAAAAAGATACTTTAGATTTAAAAAAGAAACATGGGGGCTGGAGATATAGCTCAGTAGTGTAAGTTCCTGGCTGGTGAGCAGAAGGTCCAAAGTTTAAAAATAAGTAAGTACAAATAAAGTAATGAAAATTAAGAAAGAAACATAGTTAAATATTAACATATTCCTTTATATTTTCTAAAGCAGTTTAATAGACATTATCTTAGTTTTGTAATGACTACTTTTCAGGCACAGTGGATTTGTGTTATCCTTATTTGCAATACCAAGGAGATAGCATGGCCAGAAAACATACACTAATGGGTGTGGCAAAGTCGTCCTGTGTTCAAGGTGTGCTTTCATTTTTTTAAAATTTTTTGCTCACAAAGTAAAGTGGTGTGAAAAGAAATTAACCTGATTTAATTTAATAATTTTCAAACTACAAGCCCACAGATTTTCTCTCAGGGTTTTTGTATTATGTTTGTCAAGGCAGCGAAGTTAGATTGAATTCTGACACATGCTCGAACATATATATTCATGCCTGACATCCCCCAAGGTAAAAGAGATACCTGAGATCAGCAAGGACAGTCCTCAGGGACCTAAACCCAAGCCCTCCCTGACTGCTTAAGTACACTCTGGTTTTCCCTGTTCTACTCAGAAGGTGTTCAGAGCTTCTAATATGCAGATCAGCTCAGATGATATAATTAACCAGCTATCAGTACAGTGTTGACTTTTGCTGTATACAATGTTGACACATCATCTGAAAGAAGTGACTAATTTTTATGACAAGGAAACACACAAGCATAATACACACAAACTGCAAAGTGAGGCCAGTAAATAGAGATTCTCTGAAAGGAAAGGCCAAACTGTATTCTTTGCAGCATTTCCATTACATGTTTTATGTTGACATTTTCAATTGTACAGAGTTCTTTGAAGGTATAATTTTTGATGCTAGAACATTTTTTAAAGCAAGCTCAAGAAGGAATGCAAAAATTTATGGGATTACTTGAGAATATTTCCCATTTATTATCCATGTGAATTGTAATTGATGGAATAGTCTAGGGATAATACTGGTGGATAATATTTCCACACACATGCAATACAGGGTGTATGACTCAGAAAGAGAGAATCACTTCAAGTTACAGTAACATATGGCCTCCAGTAATTCTTCTCTTACAAAAGATCCTTACCGGACAAACTGTTTTCTTTTCATTATTTATTTATATTTATGTATTTGGTTGTTGCAGGGCCTCACTACACAGCTGAGATTCACGGTTATCCACTTGCTTCCAGCCTGCTGGGATTACAGGCATGTGCTACTATGCCTGGACTCTGGCTGGCTCGGCACACACTAGAGGTGGAGCTGGCATGACAAATGCTGCCGAGGATTGAGCCCAGGTCCCTGCACTTGCCGAAGCTTGCCTCAGCAAGTGCTTTAGTATGCTGAGCTATCTCACCAGCCCAAATGACATTTTCTTGAGAAGACTTTCTTTATTTCCAATAAATACATTTAATTTTTTTTTTTTTTGATGGTACCAGGGACTGAGTACCATCAAAAGGACCTTACACTTATCAGACAAGCACTTATTCCACTGAGCTATTTCCAAGGCTCCCCTAGTAAATACATTTAGCTATGTCTGGAGGATATAAAAAAAAAAACATTGCTCCATTTATGCATATATGCTCTATTATAATGTAAATAATTAAAACAAATAAACCAAAGGATTTCTAAAACAATTTAGCAAGTTTACACATACAGCATATGATGCATAATCACATATCTGCTTTGTATGATTGAGTTTATTATAGATGTGTAGATGATGTTTATGTACACATAAAATATGTGTGTATAATAAATAAGAGGAAATTAAATAAAACAGTGAAAAGAGAGTGTCTTTGATCGTGTAAACTTTTTTTTTTTTTTTTTTTTTGTCTTTTTGAGACAGGGTCTCATTGTGCAGTTCAGGCTGGCCTTCAACTCACTTTTGTAATCCAGGCTGGTCTCAAACTCACACTGATCCTCCTGCCTCAGCCTCCCAAGTGCTGGGATTACAGGTGTGAGCCACCACGCCCGGCTTGATCCTGTAAACTTTAAAATCTGTTCAATTAAAGGTGTGCAAAAATGTTAGAAAAAAAAATTTATTCTACACTGCATGTGCAGTTACCTACGGAAATAAATTATGTATGGTTGGCGACCTGATTTATAAGCTTGCCAGCAGAGTTCAGAGGCAGACTATCACAAAAAAAAAAAAAAATACTGCCACATCTTAAATAAGAAATTGTCATCAAAAGAATCTAGTGGATCCAGTGATGTAAACATCATGCATGTCAAAACCAGGACATTCATACCAAGTTCTACCAAGCAGTGCTGTAAATTAAATATTTTGAAAATATATATTTCAGCATTTCTATAAATTCATTTTAAGCTTGAAAAATCCAAGAGCGTATATTTAGGTTCATGATTTGTGACCAGAAGCTACTGCATTGTGAATGTGATTGTCTAAAGGCCATCTGGGTTTAAATAAACCTGCACAAAGCCACTTCAGATTAAAATTATGAAGCATGGAAATTAATATAAGCATGCAGTTCAAAATGCTTTTTACATGAGCTCGTGATTCTTCAACCTGTATCATACTGAAATATTATTATATCTCCTCACTTATTACTAGTTTAAAATTCTGGAAAAGAAAGAAGTTCCAATAGCTAGGCACTGTGATGTCATATTTGCGGGGAGCAGGGAAGAGAGAAGGGGGTGTTATGAACTGGGATTATTTCCGAAATAGAATCTTCCAGTTTCATTTCAATGAAAAAGGAAAGGTTTAACATTGAATATGGCAATTTCACTAACAATTTTCTTGCATAGTACTGAATATGTGGTAATTCTTTTAATGCTGTTGCTTTTTAAGGCAATGGAATTATTTCAGCTTCATATTGAAAAATGGGCTGTTGGTTAGTTTGGCCTGTGAGGCTATTTGAAGAGCTAGTTCATTCGATCTACTGCTTCCAATCACACTAGCATATGCTCTGAATAATCATTCTATTTCTAATTGTAAATGAAGTATTTTTTGCAATAAACACTGATAATCTTCACAAGTGATACATTGGTATTTTATAAATGCATATTTTGATATTTGTCCAAATATAGACTTCTCAAAACATCCTACTATGTTAAAAATGTAGCTCTTCTATAGAATAATATCTTTCTTTATATTAAAGAAAATAATTCAATCAATATTTTGCTGAAGACATCTACGTGTAAATTCCTTAAATTCCTAAATTTTACTGTCTCTCAATTTTTTTTTTTCTGGATAACTTTGCGCACACAAAAAGTTTGCACATCATCACTATGAACAGGTGTTTAATGACTATGGTGTTTAATGGTTATGTACAATGTAAACATACACTTGAATATTTTTTTTATGAAGCAAGTTTTTGTCCACCCACAACCTTGGCAGGCCTTGAACTTGTAGAAATCCTCCTGCCTCTGTCTCTCAAATACTGGGTTTATAACCCTGGGCTATCATGCTTGCTTACATTTGAAGATTTTTAAGGTACAATGCATTAAATATAGGAGGAGAATGCTATGTCTTTGATAAAGACTCTATTGACCACTTAGCCACTCCAGTGCCTTATAATTTTCTGAAGGTCAGGACTTCATTTAAAATTCTTCATATTGATGGCATGAGCAAATAACAGGTGCCCAGTAAAAAATAAATGCATGCTGACTTGCGTTAAATGTCAATATCTAACCTTCAAGCAAAAAGCCATCACTTTTTTCCCCTCAAGGAAAAGAAGAAATGTCTAGAGTCACATCAGAGGTAAACTATGGCAACAGGGCACTTTCTCAGGATTTTGCTCTCACATAGCCTCCACTTGTTATGCGATGGTAAATTTGGAGGATATTTGGCAACAGACGAGACTGTCAAAATTTATTGCAGTCACCTGTGAACAGAGTTTGGGTACTGAGATGTTGAATAAATTTTCATACACTTAGTAACTTTTTAATAATTGCTAATTTTATAATTCATACAGGTTTAGTAAATAACGGGGGAAATATTGAAAGATATATTGTCTGTGAGTTGTATGGTACAAACTTCGCCTCTCCAGGTGGGATTAAAATTTATCCATGGTTTGCAAGCGAGATAGCTCAATGGTCTAAATTGCTTGCTTAGGGAAGCTTAGACAACTGCAGAGACCACAGCTTGATCCCTGGCACCACATGCTGTGTCAGCCCCACCCCCAGGGCAGGCTGAGCCTTGAAGTTCTTTCTGTAATCAGAATAAACAAAATGATAGTGAAGGAAGATGTAAGGACGATAAGCCATCTTTTAATTTAACATCTCGCTTTTTTATTCACTCTTTCCTGACAAAGCCCTCAATTTTATACACTATTCTGCTGTGGTAGGTTGGTTGAGTTCAAATCAAGGCAAGACTAATTTTTAGCAGTACTGGTTGTTGACTTGGAGAAAAATAAACCCTGGTCTATAGAAGCATTACCAGAAATGTCATGAAGTTTAAAAATTACTTGAAACCTAATATTCCTGAAACTATTATAGCAAGTCCATCTCCCCTATGCTGTGGGCAATCTTTCTATCCAGGCCAGGTGTACCATTCATGCCCTTAACGCCAGCAACATTCACACTCAGAGTCCCAAGACTGGATCATGAATTAATCATAAAGTCTAGAAGTTCAACCCATGACTGCATGATGCTTTGGAGGGAGCACTAGACAAAAATCATAACAAGTACTAAATTTCCTTTATCTCTTCAGTTTTCATTGTAATTTGCTCAATTCTCCCATTGTCTAAACTTTGAGTCCAGTAACATGAAACCTAGTCATGGGCCACCTTATTTTCTGATCATGTACTCTTCCTTAAAAAATTCTCACCATTTTCCCAGTCTTTCACCCTCCTCCTGATTTTGTTGAGGAGCATATAACTGAAATCCTTTTCTTTTAATCTTGGTTTCCAGGATTGTATAAAGCAATAATGTGAACTGTAAATTAAAATTGTTGTACATATCCTGGTTCATTATAAAATCAAGAAGAAAGAGTATAGCCTACCTTATTATTTAAGTTCCAACTTCACAGCAAGACAACATTTCTTATTATATAAAATGGCTATAAAGAAAGAAAAATAGATTTCTGGGGAGTACCACAAGTTCTTATTGGTACTCACCCCTAAATCTTTGCTACTCATAAAAGAAGAAAAGGATTTAGCACTGTTACTGGGGGCACTGGAGTGCTCTTGTAGTTTAAAGGTGTGCCTTTCTGAGAACCAAGCAAAAGTTAGCAAATCAAAAGAGATCTATGGGAACCAGCTATAAAACTCTGACAGGTGGCTGAAAGGAATATAGTAAGAAGGCAGCAGGGCACAGAAAAGGGATCTCCAAGTTCTGAAAGAAAGAGCACACTCTACCGTGAGTAGAGTTTATCCACTTGATTCAGAAGGAAAGTATCACCAGAAAGCATAAAGTTTCATAGCTCTTATGAGTACCAGGGTGGGTGCACTACCTTTCACTATATCTTAAATCCAAAGCTGCAGAATGTTACTTAAAGAAATGCACTCTTTGCACTAGGAAAATCCAAGCTATCAATATAAGCCCGTTTGTAGTAGAAACCCGTTTTGCAGATTTTAAAAACTACTGAATTTCAGTGGAAGAAAGACAGCACTCAGTGATGGACTCTGAGTAGTATCCTAACTGGAGCCTGTGACAGTAAAGAAGAGAATAAACCAGTTAGCTTGTACTGTGTGTTTATGTTTCTTTTAGAGGTACAGAAGTCACCTACTTAGGTTAGATAATGAGGGTCTCAAACTTAACATCCGGCAAAATCTGAACAGTTGATGGGATTCCTTAACACCACACCAAGAGGAAGCACTAAAATCCGATTGCCTAAACATTTGAGTCACTGTTGAGTTCTCTGTTCCTCTTATTACCAGAGATCCAATCAATTTTCAAACCAGACTTTTTTGATGACTCTTACATGGATATCCTGTGTTGGAAAAGTAAATTGTAAATTTCACCAAGGCATGGGAAAAAGAACACTAAAATAATACATATTTTGAGTTACTTTATCATTATAACATTTATAATGTTAGTAGAGACTACTTGAATTAATGTAAATAATATAAGATACTTACTTTCAATTTATACCCTATAAAGCCATTTTAGAAAAAAATATCCTAGATAAACTAAACTGAATGAAAATTCATTTTTAGATGTAGAAAACATTTTCTTCTACATCTACTAAAGAAAAAAATAATATAATATTATTTATCTATAACTGTGCATTTTATGGGTTCGTTATTTAAGCCTTGGCATATTAATTACTTTATAGAAATCTATGCTCTGGCACTTCACTTTGCCAAGCTGTGTTTGTTATTTCATTTATCAAAAATTTCACAAGATAAATCATCTGACTTTGTGATGGATTTCTTTTTTTATGGATTTTGTTGTTGCAGGGTCTCACGACGCAGCTTGGACTCATGGTGATCCTCCTGCTTTCAGCCTCCCCAGCCCTGGGATCACAGGTGTGCATCACTACACCTGGGCTCTGGCTGGCTCCAAACACCTGGGGGCAGGGCTCGCATGGCATGGGTTGCGGGGATCAAAGCAGGGTCCCTGTGCTTTTGCCTAAAGCTGCCTAAGTAGGTGCTTCAGTCCACTGAACTATCTCCCCAGCCCCTGAGAAGATTTTCAAATGTAAATATTAAAAGAATTATACTTTAGTGTAGATTTAGTAGTTTAATTTTTTTCTTTTCATTTTAATTGAAATAAAATAAATGAACAGCTGGTGGCTTACACTGACATTTCAAAACATGTATTCCTTTGGCACTAATCAAGATGCAGGGACTGACCTCTGCCTTTGGTTAAAGGTTAACTTGTAAGGCAAAGCTAATTTGCATAATAATACGATAGCAAGGGCTTTCTCTTTCCAAAATATGTTCAAAAGGTAAAAGAGACTCAAATGTAATACTGCTTTGTTTACAAGCATTTCACATTTGAATTTTTTCCTTCATTTTATAGTAAAGAACCTAACTGGAAAATTAAAACAAAAATCCACATCTGTATAGAGCCGAGACTGCTATTCAGGTTTTCTATGGCCCTTTCTGTTTGAACAAGAAAAGCAGTATACTCAGCTTCCTTTCATAGTCCTTTCTGCTTAAGTAACATTGAGTCATCACTAGTACCAACAAGTCATTCTTTCAGCCCCTGCATATCCTCATTGTTTGGCATTCATTTGGAAACTACACTAATTTCGAACATTCATCTTATTTCATGCAAAATAGCACGCTCAAATTTTACTATCTAATTTCCTTTCTGAATTATCAGGCTTCTATTTAATTTGCCGAGGAAATAGTGATTTTGTCCATGTTGAGCTCTCTACTTATATACTTGGCTTCCTTTGAAAATTAAAACCCTGACCTAGTAAACAAGCACAGTGTTCAGGGACACCATCTTAGGAGTTTGGTTGTTAACCACACGCTGTTCTCAATAAATCAGTCTGTGAAATACTGATCCATGTCACACTATTCACCTGTATATTTGTTGGAAATATGTGGCTGCAAGCCAAACATTGTTCTTTGCAGTTTGTCCAGATAGTCTAATTTTGTTAGTTATAACTTATGTTTCTAGATATTTAAGGCAAAGAAATCAGTAAATGTAATATATATTATCACAGGGTTAGAAAATAGTAACTTTGAGAATTCCCTGATAAATTCTGAAAAAATGATAAAGTATTCTCAAGCAATATAAGACTCCGCCCCCCAAAAATGGTTTTTAATTCTGATGATAAAGAATAGCCTATATATTTGTCAACCAGTTGGAAGGCTTACATCGTGATGTCATTTCTGGAGTCATCTTCTAAGTCAAGATTCATATTTGATCTCTCTTGAAAAAAAAATAAACAAAAGAGAATTCCACTGTTGGTTGATTCATGTCTTCAGAATTTACTTGGATTATGTAAAACGGTGATTATGTAAAAATAGTGAGATGAAAATCTCAGATTTTCTTTTTTGTTCAATTCTACTGTGTATCAGATTCACCTTCAGTGATTCTATCTGAACATACTGAGCAGAGAGTTGCCAGCCCTGTAGAATTCCGAACTTCTGGGGAGTTTCTATTTCTGGTGAACTCTTGTCTCTCAGTGCTGGACAAAAGCAGCAGAACGGCTTCCTCACTCACAGTCATGCAGCTAAGGAGAAGCATTTCTCACTGGCACTAGAAATACGTGTTAGTCCAGACAATAAGAATCTTTGGAATTTAGTGGGTTGAGGATTTCTTAAAGTTTCTGTTTAATTATTTAAAATAGTGTCAGAGAGATAGCACAGTGGCACAAGTGCCTGCCTGGCAAGTCCAAGGTCCTGAGTTTGATCCCCAGGTCCTCAAAAAGAAAAAAAATAATAATAATAACAAAATTAACTGAGGACAGAAGGCTTGAAGCCAGGCCAGTAAATCTTCTTAAGTTTAGCACTTAAGCCTATAGCCCCAAATGTTTTCCAAAGATACTGCTCAGAAACTTCAATATGCCCTTGGTAAGTCTAACAAACTTTTCCTCAAGTGATGCTATATCTTATTTATATGTTTCCCTAAAGCCAAGGACTATTCAGATCTGAATCTATAGATCCATTTATTTATGTTCTCTTCAAAGTGTATTTTACATATTTATCCCACCTTTATTTTTGTTAATATTCAAATTTATGTTTTTATATTGCAGAGTATTATTTTTCTGAATAAATATATGAATCAATGAACATCCATGATCCTATCTTTGTGTCTTTATTCAAAATATCTGTAGCAATCAAACATTTAAGTTTGTTAGGATAAAATATTCTCAGTGTTCTATGCAAGTAGTATTATGTCTTCTAAGGCCAAATTATGGAATTTGGGGGAAATAGTTATTCATCAGCAAATAAGAACTGAGTGATATAAAGAGGTAATGCTATTTCAAGATCTTGAAAAAAGTTCTGTGAACATTTCAGTAACATAAGGATATTTGAAGACTCAACATTAGAATTAATGAAAAATTTCAAAAGAGCTTCAGAAATAATTGTAAGAACTAATAGGAGGTGAGGGTGATGGTGAGATGATTTTTATACAACTAGTATGAAAATAATTTTATCAGGAAAGGAAAATATGTTGGATATTCAACTTGTAAATAACAGAGGGGCAAGTATATTATAAAGCAAATTAAATCAATGTGAAAATTAAAGGAAGCAAGTAAAATGAATTATTTTGAGAATTGCATTTCATATCTAAGTGTAAAACCAGTAAAGCAAGAAATTAATCACATGAAAATGAAATTTAATCATAGAAATAAATTATTACTTATTTTATATAATTTTTTTATTTATGTTTTGGCTGGCTCAAGCTGCGTTAAGAGTGGATCCGGGAATCAAAAGCACCATCCCCTGGGCCTAGCTGGGATTGTCCACATAGGTGCTTAAACCACTGAACTAACCCCAAAATCCCCCCAAATAAATTATATATATATATATATATATATATATATATATGTATATGTATATACATACATATATATACATATATATATTCATACTATATATATACAAATTATATATACATATTTTTAGAACTTGTATTTTACTTATCTATGTTTTCAGTCCATATAGTTTACACTTGCCTTAAATGATTACCATATTTAGATATTACATTTAACATATATTACATGCCATGCTTTTATAAAGCAAGAAACTTTTGTTGCACATTTACTAAGCATGTAATGTACTAAATCATTATTGGAGTCTTGATCTACAAACAAATGCAGAAATTTTCCTTAAGGACCCATGACAGCACACCAGTATCATTAGCTTCTAAAGACAAAAGTGAAGACAGGTTGTGAAAATTATCAGTGAGAGTGTAATTTTAGGACATATGAGAGATGAGCAGATTTCTAAAATTAGTTTTTGCAGAGGTACAGACTAAAGATTCTTAAATGCATAACTTTGCATACTTGGATGAGCCATTGCGTCAGTAGACGCCGCCAGGATACTCAATTGTTGGAAAACTATGAATATTATCAGGGCAGAAACAAGGTCTCACAAATTCAAGGATGCATTTGACTATCAACGCTAGGCATACTTCAGTGGAAGGTTTTGGTTTAGTGTCAGGTAAAAGCAAGCAAACAAAACAGCAATAAACAAACAAACAAACAAAAAAACCTAAAAACCTCACTGTCTGATTCCATTACACATCCCAGATGAATCAAATGTCTTCAGATTACAAAAGGGCTCCAAACAGCGCACAAGGTCCAAGTAGTATGGGTTTGATGGAAACTGCAGCACAGAGACTTGGCATCTATTTGAGAGTGCCCCAGTCTTTACATTAGAGATTGATACCGCTTGAGGTATGAAACAAATAACATAAACCGTAGTTGGACAAGAGCCTAGTTCTAGGCAAACAGGACCCTGAAATACATGTGAATTAAAACAAACAAACAAAAAATGTTATAAGAGCAAGAAACACAAAATGTAACTCATTCTGTTGTTTCTCCATTGTTTTGAAAAGCACATCTTGCCCGTTTCTGATACCCAGGTTAAATGACCAGAGGAAAGAAAGCTAGTGTTCGTTGGTGCATGGGGTGCTTAGGTTGAGTGAGTTAATATGGCTCTTGAAAATAACAAATGGCCTGAGTAAATATCCCACAGCACAACCCTGAAGTCATCCGGGCACCATCCTGCTTCAGGGGCTTAAATGCACCCTGGTGGCTTGAAGCTTAATTGCACTTCTCTGACACCTAATTGACTTCAAGAGACTGACTTGGGTACTTGCAATAAAATTTCATGACTTTAATTATTGTTCACTGAGGTGTTCTAGTGTCTTAAAGCAAACGGTTCCTATGGAATCTTGCTTTCTAGACTAAAAAGAAAGACACGTTACTTAAAGTTTTATAGAAAACTCCAAGTTTCCATCCACAGCTGAGTAGGTAAAAATGGGGGTGGATTTGAATAAAATAAATTTATTAGTTCGTGGAGCACAGTTAGTGTCTTCTAATATAAATCTTCCCTGTACAGCTAAAAAGGGAACATTTAAATGAAGGAAAGCTTAAAACTGAAAACTTAGAAAAGCAATTTGGGGAAACGTATGTAGTGGGACCGAAAATGCTCAGAATCTGCAGCATGCATGCACAAAAATGCCACAGTGAAACCATCCTTTAAAAAGTCTATAAAATAAAAATAAATAAATAGGTCCAGGTGTTAAAGTATAGCTGAGGTAGAGTATTAAAAACTACATGAACAAGAGCAGCTACAACACATGGAGAATTCAAAGTATGCCCACACTGAGTTCTCCCCTATGAGATCCCCTATTCCCATGAGGTGAAAATTTTGTTCTAGTTTTAATAGTTTTAAGATATAAAAATAAAAGCTGGGTGTAATGGTTCACACTGTAATGCATCACTTGGGAGGCTGAGGCAGGAGGATCAGCACAATTTCGAGACCAGCCTGGGCTCCAAAAGTGAGCCAAAGGCCAGCCTGAATTGCATCGCGAGATCCTGTCTCAAAAAGACCAAAATAATAATAATAATAATAATAATAATAATAATAATAATAATAATAAATAAAATAAAGAAAAAAAAAGAATCTGTGGTGAAAAATATCTAAGCAAGTTATCCAAGCCTTCACAGGTAGAAAATCAAAGATTCAAAGCAAAGTTGTTTGCTCTGTGATTATTTCCATTACAGTACGGAAACAAAGACAAAAATAATCATTACTCTAGTAATAACCCCAATTCCTGCTTATTCTGTGTGATGAGCCCAGCTACACACTTTTGTTTTATTTTGTCTTTTCAAGTCCATAGGAGCCTTTGATCCGTGTTTGTGGTTGGCCTATGAAGTTAGAAAGCATCACCCTGTGTTTTCTGTTCAGTTTACTGTTACACCCATGCCGTAAAGTAAGTGGTTTAAACCACTAAAATCTCTGACAGTTCCAGAAGCCATAGACCTGAGACGTCAGCAGGGTTAGCTCCTTTTTCAGGAAGAATCGCCTCCGTATTTGAGCTTTGCTTTTACCAGTTCGCTGGGAATGATGGCTACTGCTTGGTATGTGGAAGCCTCCTTCCAATTTTCATGTGCTAAGTGCCCAGGTGTATTGGCTTAGGACCAACTGTGTTGGCTGCGCTGTAATTTGTTCAACAGCAGAGAACCATTTCCTCAGCTATGGACACATAAATTCACGGGCATGGAGGGCCAACTAACTCTAAAACTAAGGGTAAAAGAAGACATGTTCAACTCCTCATGTGTCCTGTGAGCTTTTATCTTTGAAGTCTGTAATACATATTCCCATGATGGGGATATTGATATGCTTACTTCAGACATAATAATTCATAGACCTCTTACACCAAAGTAATGTTCTGAGAACCAGAGTTATTTATGGGACCATTTATCAATAATGCGTCAGATGACTATGCCTTAAGTTAGTAGTCCCAGCTTTGTCACAGGCCAGGGCATATGGGTGGGAGGTTTTTGAAATGATTGAAAGCCCCTTATATTTATTGCTCACTTTACTCCCATTATTACTGCATTATAATTTATAATGAAACGAGAGTAGCCCTCACCACCATGTGGCACTGGTGGAGCACTGTAGTTATTCCCAACAATTCCCATCTGGAGATAAGGGCAGACAGTGACCTTGAAGGATGCTGCTTGCGCTGACTTCTCTATAATCTCACTTTTGTCACTGTAGAAAGTCTCGTGTCACAAAAAGACAGTGGGAATGGAAGTTGATATTCAGTGATGTTGTGCCGAACGAAGGCTATTCTGTTACAATGTTAATCCAGAGCATAAGATGTGAAGTTGTCACAAATACAATCTGAAGGCCACTATCATTTACAGTTGCAAAAGATATGTCCTCCTCCAGCACGCACAAAGGAGATTCACTTGGCTTGTTTACAACTGGGTCAAGGATCTGTTCCTTCACCACTCAGGGGCATTCTGTGGCTGGAAGTAATGTAAAGCTGTTTTTGAAAGCTGAGATAAGTGGTCAAGTATCAGCTGGGGGGGGGGGGGCGGGCCTGGATTAATCTCCTTCACGACTGAAAATCAAAAACCACACTGTTCACTTCCCACCTCCTCATTGCTGTTTAGCTTCGATTGCAGCCACTTTATCTGCTTAACTCCACACAGATATTCTTCCATGAAGTGACAGCTTCCCACTGGCGAACAGGTACATCACAGGAGTAGGCAAGTATCAGGACACACACAGTATTCCTGCAACTGCTGCCAGTGGGAACTTTTTCCACAAGCAATTCCCAAATGGGTCAAAAACTCGGGCAAGTGAGCCACCTTTAGAAAAGCTTCTCCTATCCAAGTACTGGAAAGAAATGTGTGTTCTGTGCTGATCTCCTCACACTGCTGCACCATCAGACTACAGTAAAGGACTGACACTTTAAGTGGGTGATTTTAACCATTTCCTGCAAAATGTAGTGAGGCCCTGGTGTCGTTTTGGGGCCAGCACTTCCATATGAACAACACAGCTGAGAGATTTACATTCAGAACACATCTCTCAGACCTAAGTAATGAAGCTAGAAAATCATTCAGTCTTGGTAACAGCTCCTTCTGCACATCAACCCATGCAAAATTACGACTTCAATTTCCCTGATAGCTCATCATTGCAAGGCTTGACAAAGGTCGAAAGCTCTGGTGTTGGCTAACAAGGAACATGCAATAGCATATCTTCATAAGAGCCTCATTCTGAAGAGTGTATCACATGGAAACAAGCTCTGTTGCCTCGGTGTGCATTGGGAGACTCAGTACCTTGACCTGGTACCACAGCGGCTCCTTAATCCTTTCTAACATTGTGCCTCAGTATCTCACTGTGCGTCATCAGTTACCCAGTCATGACGTCAGCCAAAGAGGACCACCTAGGGGAGGAAATGAACTGCGGCCTCCCCTGCAGTTGAAAACAAGTGCCCTTAGCATCAGGCAGAAGCAACTTGGTTTTATGCCAGCGAAAGGCTTCTTAGGACGAGCAATGCGGCTCACCATTGTACATGTCATTCTCAGTGCAGACGTAGTCAATGAAGTGGCAGCCTTCGATAGTTGCGTCTGTTCTTTGTGTACCTGAGATTTTCTTTGGAAGAATTCCAAAGGCTTTTCTTTTAGTGCTGATGCTTGGTCTCCATCGGGCAAGGTAGTTGTGGAGGTTCTGTGGCTCTGTCTGATAGCCACTCAGCACACAGTCTACAAAGCATGCTTGGGGAACTTGAATCAGCTGATACAACAAACCAGCGATTTAAGTAGGCCTCTTGGTATTTCCTTTCAAATGCATGTACTTTGTGCTGGCCCTCTTAGTGTTCTGCTATGTCACGGCTCTGTTTTCCTTCCTTAGCAAGGAAGCTCTAGAGTGACATTTTTGTTACTTACTTTGAATAGTGCGGACCTTTAGAATAACCAAAAGAGAGACTTTGATATGTGCGTAGTATGGGGAAAGATGTATGGGTTGAAATGATGACTCAAATAGTGGGCAAGTGATAAATAAATTATGGACCAAAATAACATCAGAAAGCAACTTAAAGCTTGCCGCCAGATGCATCCATACATTTGATGAGCAGCCACCTCGACCACATAGCCTGCCACCAACTACAACTTAATTGTCACTTGCTACTCTCTGATAGGCTTTTGGTAGGACTCTATGTGCAGATTCATTGCATTCTCCGTGCAGTGAGTCCTCTCTGCACCCTCTCACAGGCATGCAACCTGGATCGCTCAGACATGCGCAGGTCAGGCTTCATGCTCCTGCAAGAACTTAACCTGGGGCAAAGCAGAGCACAGGTGGTGGTGGCCGTGAGGAGAAGCACCTGGAGGCATGGACACAGCTCAGCTCCCTCGCCCCCTCCTGCGTGCTGCCTGATCTGCGTTTTCTGTGTTCCAGGTCAATTCTAAACAGGACAAGATCGGTTCTGGTCCATGGTCCACTGATGAGGGATTCACATCTAAATGGCTCAAGAGAAATTTCTAAACATTTCTCATTTCCATGTGGTAAACACAAGTAGCCTCCAGGACCAGGCCTGCTAGCGCTTTGGTATTTGCAGATAGAAGAGTCACCTGACCTTCATTGCCATAACAGCAGTTCCTATTCAGGAAGTATAACTCAACAGATCCTGTTAGACTTCCTGTCACAGCCGGAAGTAGCCTGATCTTTTCCAGTTGTTAAAAAAAAAAAAAAAAAAAAAGCATTTTTTAAATATTTGAATAAGTCAGTACAAAAAAAATCTTAAAACACTTTATTATGATTATATTATATATAATATATATTATATAATATGTGTTATATATATATATATATATATATATATATATGTATATATATGGAATTAAGCCACTTCATATGGGTCTCAAGCAAACAAATAGAAGCTAATTACACCCCTAATATCTACAAGTACTCTATCAGTCCAAAATTTTAAGAACCCATCTTTCATCAAAATGTATGTATCCACAGGCCAGAGCATCCAGCTTTCACCCGCACTCTGTATATTCGGCGTTTAAAGTTTAAATAGAGTGTGCTTTTGTCCTAAGAAGTAGTAGAGACCTGAAGCTTTTGATATACAAAAATTACTTACTTTGCTGCCTAGACAACCAAAAAAGATTAATCTTATTAACTTTCCTAGCTGGCTGCACACTGGGTTTTAATTCTGTATTCTCAAGCAGGCTATTTTCCTCTTGGCATATACTCTCAATGCCACCTAATAGTTGAGCAGGTATAAATACAGTTAAGTAAGTTAGAGTATAAACATGCATACCGTTTGCTGAGAAAGTCCTCAGTAATAAAAGTCACTGTAATAAAAGCAACACAGCAGGGACCGGCAAGCTTCTGGGTCCCACTGTCTATGAATGTGGAAGGCCATGCCCTCTTCTAAGCTCCAGCTCAGTCAGTGCTCAGGCTACCCCTGCATCGACAGTCCCACAGTGGTAATAGATTTGGTGTAAAATCATTTTATTTATTTTAAATCCGATAAACATAAACCACTATTTGTTTGGAGAGCTTTTGTACAGTAAGTTAAGTGTTTTTGTTTTTTTCTTGACCTATTAGGGATGTGTCCACATTTGGAGGCAAAAATCTGACAGCGGTTCTTTTTTGTTGTTGTTGTTGTTTTCTTTACTTTATTATTTTAATAAGAAATAACAATGTGACATTTTCAAACATAGTAGTACTTTCCCAATAATCGATGCAATGCACATTGCTCTCTCCCTGCAGTAGACACACAGAGCATAGGATGCAGGCATGGTAATTTTTCTAATCATCATTCATACAAAAAAAGTTTCCTCTTGTTGAACTAAGCTACAGTAGCTGTATACATAGTCCAATATTCCATAATCACAATTGATTATTGGCGTAACTGGCAATGTCAGAAGCTGTTAAGCTGTTGGTTTAAACCTTTTACATCTCAGCATAATAATATACATTTAGTCTTATACCTTGTTGTTAATCTTTTCTCCTGGGTGGTTAAGGACAAGTTAGAGCAAGACCAGTATGATAATCTACTTGGAAGATCCAAAAAAAATTCCACCAAGAGGCTACTAGAGTTAATATGCAAGCTCAGTAGCATAGCAGGATACAAAGTCAACACACAAAAGTCAATAGCATTCCTCTACACAAATAACAAACACACTGAGAGAGAAATTAGAGCAACAATACCTTTTACAATAGCACCAAAGAAAAGGAAATATGTGGGAATTAACCTAACTAAAGAAGTAAAAGATCTATTCAATAAAAACTACAGTACTCTGAAAAAAAAGAGATCCAAGAGGATTTCAGAAAACTGAAAGATATTCCCTGCTTCTGGATAGGAAGAATCAACATTGTGAAGACGGCCATTCTCACTAAATTGTTATACAGATTTAATGTACTCCCCATCAAAATAACATCAGCATATCTCACAGACATAGAGAAATCATTCCTAAGTTTTATTTGGAACCAAAAAAGATCTAGAATTGCAAAGACAATCCTGGGCAACAAAGATAAGGCAGGAAGCATTAGAATTCCTGACCTAAAATTACAATACAAAGCTACCATGATAAAATCAGCATGGTATTGGTAAAAAATAGACCTGAGGATCAATGGAGTAGATTGGAAGATGCAGAACCAAATACAAACACACTCAGCCACCTCATTTTTGACAAAGGGACCAAATATGATTACTGGAAGAAAGATAGCCTCTTTAACAAATGGTGCTGGAAAAACTAGCTCTCTACATGCCCAAAACTAAAACCTGACTTAGATCTATCACCATGCACTAAATTAGAGTCAGAATGGATTAAAGATCTAAACATTAAAAGAGAGGGCGGTCCTAAGGAGTAGGAATTGATTGTTGTTATGTAGAGGTGAATAGAATCAGGCTGAGACAGTTGTCTGGAGCGCACTGGAGAATGCCAGGCTACTTCCCTGGTATATCTTCCATTGTTTTGCCACACTGAAGACCATAGGTCTTGCCTATGCAGTTAGGCAGGTTCCTGTGACTGGTTTAAGCTAACAGAATACAAGAGAAGATTTGCATCATTTTGGGATTCTCGGGCTATTTATTGATTATCCTGACTTATGAGCCATGACTCATTGTTGTGCATACAGTAGAGTAACAGAATAGATCTCTCTAGGTCTGCTCAAATGATGACGAAGACAGGAACTTACTCTATGACTGATTTTGGCTGAGTTTGGTTTTTAAGTGGTAGTACTGCAGAGTTCATTCGTGTCGTTGTCCTGCCTACACTCTCTACTGCACCATCACGGACCGCATTGCCCTTGTCATAATAGGACAGCTTTGACCTTTCAAGCCATCAGTAGCACTCCGCAGTCAGGACAGTGAGGGAAAAGTAAAGGGGAAACCACCAGAGCCACTTCTTCTCAAGCACTCCTTTATAATTCGCTCACTCCGAAACTCTGTAACCTGTACACAAACTACATTAGCCAAACTTTTTTTATACAGTCATGATGGCCGGGTGGCAGTTAAAATGTAAATATATTCATGTTACTACAGTGCCATCATTTAAAGACTCTCTCTTGTTAGTAAAACAGATGCTAGAACTGTACAACTGGCAGAAAGAAGTCGCTAACAGTGCCTGCCAGAATCTCAGTGAGATTCTTTTCACATATTTGCAATGTACTTGTGTGTGTGTGTGTGTGTGTGTGCAGATGTGTGTGTGTTAAGCACTCCAGCCTTCACAGATTTCAAGTGTTCCATTAAATACTGTCAACCATGGTCATCATGTTATATACGAGGTGTCTAGACCTCATTAATCTTGTGAACTGCAGCTGCACACCTTCTGACCAACACCTCCCAAGTTTCCCAATCTGTTGTATTCTAGCAGCTAGCACTGCACTCAGAGGTAGTATAAGATCATCTATTTTAGATTTTGTAGATAAGTGCAACCTGGCTGTTTCTGTCTTCTGTGTGTGGATTGTTTAGCTTAAACACATCTGGTTCATGCACATTGTAATGAATGATACAAATATTTCAGCTTTAAAAAAAAAAAGAGTATAAAATGATACAGAATTTCAAAGCAAAGTGATAGGAAATTAAAAATGGTTATATCGTTGAGTATTGTTACCTTCAAAGTAGTTGCTTGGATTGACAGATATAGGCACGAAAAAATGAATATTGAATAATGTAAGTACTGACTGTTCCTTCCAATGAACAGAATTTCGTAGCGCAATTGTCTTAGCTGTCACACATACCTATTTTCCCATCCTTCCTGCTTCCTTTCCCAGCTTTTCTTTCCACCCCATTTTGTCTTTCTCTTTGAGCCATTTCTTTGACTTTCACAATGTCTATTATCTTTGAAATTTTATTTACTCTTTCCGTTTTTTTTTTTTTTTTTTAATTTATTTTCTTAATGTATTCAGTACCAAGTACCTGTCTAAGCAGAAGCTTTAGTCTGCTGAGCCATCTGGCTGGCCTGCTTTTTCAGTTTTTCATATCAGGGAGACAATGTGATGTTTTACTTTTAAAAGCTAAATTTTCATTGTATGTGTATGTGAATATTAATATTTAATACATTAATCTAAAATTTGATATTTAGATTATTGTATAATTTACTTACTGTTGATGATACAATGTACATAGGGTACAAATGTCTATTCAGCACATAATTTAATTTCCTTTTGCATATACAGTTATAGTAGTTGTATGTACTGTTATATGCTGTTATCATATGTATAGATTGTTACAGTATAACTATATATGTTGTTACAGGGTCTCAGACTCATAGTGATAGACTTTTTTTTTTTTTGTCGTTGTTTTTTTTTTCAGCCTCCCCAGTGCTGGGACTGTGGTTGTAAACCACTATGGAACTGGCACAGCAGGTGATGTGAGGGATCAAACTGCAGTCCTTGCGCTTGCTTAACCTTGCCTATGCAGGTGCTTTAGTCCGCTGAGCTATCTCACTGGTCCCCTCACTGCCAATGGAGGTGTCAGTTAGTTGTCCTCTGAAACCCTATGAGGTCAGGGTAAGAAATGCTGATGCGAATGCTCACCCTGCCAGCTACCCCGCTATTAATAAAAGCCCTATTCTTTGTCTTCCATGTCTCGTATCTTCTTCTCCACATTGACAATGTAGCAGGCTCCTCTGCTAGTAGAGGAGTAGGATACATTCTGTGACTCTTCAGTTTTTGGCAGTGTCCTACTATGGACACAATGCCTAACTTTAGTTCCTTTGCTACCCAGTCTTGGCAGCCTAATCAATTATGTCCTGTGCTCTAAGACTTAGCTGGAATCTACTCACAATATGATGTGCTCCCTAAATCTATGGTCCAACGTTCTCTATTTTCATTGTTCCAGGCAATGCTTTCTACACATGTCTATGAGCCTCTCCTAGAATGAATGTGTTTATAGATTTGCTCCTTTGCAGACTTGGCTTTTCTTGCTCAGTGGTGTACTTATCTTTAGGACACACTATATCATCATTTCTTTAGGAAATTACTGGCATATTTTATTACTGGCCTTTTCTTCATAGTGTGCCTTAAGGAGTGCACACATGAAATGTCTACTGACCATCACCTTCTATCTCTCTTTCATGCATGGGAAAACACCTTATTCTCACTGTTGCTCTAAAATTGTAATGCATTATTAATTCCATCTTTTTAAGCAAGTTGCCTGCAATTATAATCGTCTTTCTAAAAACGAAAAGGCAACAACTGCACCTACTCGCAAAATGGATCCTTAGAGAATGCAATTAAGTTATTTCAGTTTGGAGACTGAATATTATCAAGAGCTATGGGATGAATCACCTTAAGGCAGATCTTTCTTCTAGGTTTTGGTTAGTACGTCATTTGCAGAAACCCAGATAACTCAAAATTGGAATGTGAATTTTTTGTATTCTAGTAAGAGATTAGATAAATGGAATTTTGTTATATAGTCATATATGCTATAGTTATTTAGAACTTTGGTAGACAAAAGAGTGAAAGAGATTAAAACTGTATGTTCCCTATTTTTGTGACACTATATAGCTTTATTTATTTTGCTTTGTGGCTATAGGTTTATGTGTACCCTCCAATAAATAATGCAGAAGTATATATCTTAAATCACAAACTCAATATGAAATTGATGCCATTATCCAATTCTGTTCTCTCTAAAAATCAACTATAAGTTCATGAATTATTTTCATAAACCATGCCTTCATATATAAAGATGAAATTATTTTATAATTGGAAATTATCATTAGAGAAGATTAAATACTTTTCATTGCTATACTAGGATGGTTGAAAAACTATGCTAAAGTGGGGTCATTGGCATTTTCTAAAAGGCCTACATTTGAGTCACAGAAATAAAAAATTGTAGCTAAGCAATTTTTATTTTATTAAGTATTGTTACTTAGCAAAATGTTTGCTATGTAATTTTTGATGAATATATTATTTGATGTTAATAATGGTTGGGAAGTAACAACATAATTGACAATAAAATAGAAACTTGACATTAAAATATATATTTAAATGATAATTCAAAGCCATCACTATTGTCTTCACAAATCAGACTAACTCATAAGCAATCATTTCTCCCCTGGGAAAAGTTTAACCATGGTAAATGCCAGTTTTCCCTAGTTAAACTTTGAAAATTCTTACCCTTTGTAACTTATACCCATCACCCTTAGGTTTCACATATGTTCAAAATGCTAAGTAGAATTACCTTTACATTAGTCATAATTTAAACATATCAAATGATCTCTTATGACTATCAAAGATTTAAATTTGGTATGCTAAAGATCACCAAGGTACAGCTTCAATCAGTGTGTGTGCTCAGTCTCAGCACACCTAGCCATAGCTAGGCTACATCATTCTGATCAAGAGCCACATAGGAATCCATACTTTGGAACATCTTGGGACTGAGGAGAGATAGCTCAGTGATCTACAGCAAGTGAGCTGAATAGTCCACAACATTAAGGGCTCTTACTGAAGATAAAGATAATGTAATAAGCTGATTATATTCAGGGCATTTTCTCTATCTCCTGTAACTTAAATAATACTAAACATAGGACATCCATGACCCACACTTGTTGATAAAGACCCTGACATTATTATAAATAGTACATTAAAATATTTGTAGAATATAACACTCTTATAAATCATAATACCTCAAAATCCAAGAAAATGGGACAGTAATAGTCTCCAAATGCCCACATTTTCTACTGGTAACACAAAAGCTGACTGAATACTTTTGTCAATGTTGGTTTTTGTAAAGATTATTTGATTAAAAATGGTAAATATAAAACTACAAATCAAGTACTAAAGTCAAAATTTTACTTTCATCTTCAAAGGTGTATTCTAATTCAAAACTTGCCCTAGAAAGTAGGTTAGAAAGTTCAGTAATTTAAGGGAAAGAAAGCAGAGCTAACTACTTTATGAAGGTAAGTGTAGATTCATGAATCTCACTATTTGTAACTTGAGATAAAACTACAAATGAAAACAATCAACTAGAGGGCTGGCCAAATAGCTCAGCAGGTTGAAGTGCCTGCTAGTGCAGGGGCTGGGAGTTCCATTCCCAGCCTTGCTATGTCGGTCCCACCCCCAGGAAACATTGAGAGAGCAATTGAGACTGGATATGGTGGCACACCTGAAATTCCAGCTCTTGGGAGGCTGTGAACAGGCGGATCACTATGAGTACAATCTAGCAGTGAGACGCAGAACACCCTTGAGACCCTTCCCTAAAAAATAAATACAGAAAAAAAAAATCAGCTAGAATTGTTAATTGACCATCTCCATCTATCGCTCTGTCTTACATGATAAAAATCCTTATTCTCACCATTGCTCGAAAATTGTAGTGCACTATTAATCCCATCTTCTTAAGGAAGTTGCCTGTAATTATAACTTTCTCAAAAAAAAAAAAAAAAAAAAACAGGGAGTTTATTAGTGTAAGTATTTGAATTAATAATTTCTGCTCCAGAACTAACATTTAAAATCTGATGCCTTTTTACACACCCTATCCTTGGTATGCCCTTTGTGACTATTATGAAGAGCAAACTCCCAGACTGATTAAGAGGTTGAACTGATCTTCTCTTATTTATATTCTTGAAGAATTTAACTAAAAATATTACAGATGGAATAGGGACAATGATCAGAAAAACAACATTAAATGTGTTTTGTTCTTTTTTTTTTTCATTTAGAGACAGTTTTATAATCATAAAATTTGCACGTCTTAAAAATTAAATCTCTGAACACACAAGAAGAGGGAGAAAGATAAAACCTAGAAATTAAATAGTTTGCTTGGCTTTGCTCAATACCGTAGTGGTAGAAGTAATATATATATATATATATTTATTTATATTTTATATTATATATATTATATATTATATATATTTTATATTTTATATATTTATATTATATTTAATATTTTATATTATACTTATATTATATTTTATAATGAAGGTTAAGCAAACTTTTACCTCATTATAATATATCCTTAGTGACAAATGCAATGATACTCCAAAGGAAAGTATAATAACCGAACTATGGTTGCAATTATGTTTTACTACTGTGGAGTATCTAATAAAAGAATGTTGACATACATCTATGAGGTTGCCCAAGCATAAATATGTCCGTTTTAAAAAATGTAGCTAGTTTCTTTCTTATCATTAGTGCAGGTTTGCACCGCATGCTGATTATGTTTGTCTGCAGAGTTTGGATACACATGCCTGGCCATCTTCATTCTTCTTTTTCTTTTTTTTTTTTCCCTGTCGTTCCCTTCCCGCCCTCCTTCCTCCAGCTTTGGATGCCCTTCCCAAATTAAAAATCATGCTTCTTTCTTTAATTCTCTCTTTAATCCTTCCCCCTTTCTTTTCCTTTTCACTTCTGATTTCCCTGCTCATTTGAAAACTATCTCCCTAGTTTCCACTTCCCATCCTTTATTTGTAGAATAAAGAAACAAAGAAGGAAAGAAAGAAAGGAAGACATGAAGAAAGGAAGAAAAGAAAAGGGTCAGATTTCTTTTTCTACTCAAAGATGAACAATTCCTTTATGGTTAACAGTAGTCTACAATATTAATTTTATTTACTTATTATTGTCACTGGTAAATTATGGTGTGATTCCTCACTGCCTAACTCTGCAAATAAAATCTGTTCTTTCTATTTTGGTTTTCTTGTATAAGAGATACAGTGTGATATTATCAGCCACCTGACAGGTCAGCATTTTTACCAAACCCACAAAAGATTTGAAAGCTTGGTTATAATATGGTTCAAATGTCAAAACACCAGAGACAGAGACATTTAAGGGCTGTTAGGGAGAGGAAAAGAAGACGCGTGACTATGGCTGTGGAAGGGTGGACTCCCTGAGATGGGGCCATTGCTCTAGGCTGGCACTAGTCACACAGCACATGTGTGGTGAAGTTACACCGAGTGAACGCTCACACATGCACACGAGAGTAAGAAAATAACACACAGAGATGGATATAAACGCAGCGAGGTCAGCATCAGGCTGATGGATTCCAGTAAGATCAGTGTCCTGCGTGTGACATCATACGCTACTTATCAGGGAAATTGGATGAAGGGTTTACAAGATTTCTCCGTTATTTCCTACAAGTAGATGTGAGTATGTAATTATTTCAAAATGAAAAGTGCAGCATTTATAAAAAGCACAAATGCAATGCTAAAAATCAAAACCCTAAAATACAATGAAGTGCTTCTTATAAGAGCATGGTGCTTGTTTTTCAACCAAAATCTGCTTAATAGCTATTTAAAAGGTACAAGGGACAAGAGGCTGGGCTAAGAGAGGAGTGATTTTGCAAGTCAGCACTCCCTAAACTCAACAGGCTTTTCCCAGTAAAGGCCATCTTGAGGTAAATTTCAAAAGCTCCTTTTATCCTAGGTAGGAAGGAAAGAGGGTGACCAAAGTTAACAAGGATTAATGGCTGCAGCTTTGTAGGTACTCAGCAGGGGCATGAGTGGAAAGGCGCTGGAGCCTGGTGGCCTGCATTCCTGCAGTGCCAAGGTCAGGTCCTCCTGAAAATCTTCAGCTACTCCCCCAGCGGCATTTTCAAATATTTATTAAGAGTTGGAGTATTTCATCTGAAAACCTACCACGTGAAAAGATAAGAAAGTGAAGCTTTTCCTTCACAATTCTTGCCCCATTTATGAGTGCTCCCATAGGATTTGAGCTTGTTATCTTCGCCAGATTTCTTCTCCATAAAGTCATCTAACACAACCCAGGAAATACACTTTAAGGGGACAACATGTATCAAAATGCTTTTTGTTGACTTTGATGATAAATGAAGTCTGGAGAGCATGAACTATTTCTGGAGAACACTCAGGGCCCTGAGGATAGCCACACAGCCATACAGCCGCTAAGCTGAGGCCCACACTAGGACTAGGAGTCCATGGAGAACTTAGTATTTCTTTTCTATCCAAGGGTGCGAAATTCATTCATGGCTAATAGTGGTCTACAATATTATTATTTTTTTAAATTGTCACTGGTAAGTTATGCTGTCATCCCTAACTGCCTGACTCCACCCAATCCATTTGGGCATCTAGAGAATCCTATGTTGGGTTCCTGGGCCATGAGGGCCTTACTTTCTACCTCACCATCTGGGTGTCACTGGGCAGGAGAATCAATCTGCCTGCTGACCACTGTTCAAATTCAAGCTATGCCACCCAGTCAGTACCTTACTTAGGGTGAGCTTTGTGCACCATGGGCCATGATCACAGAGGGATGCTAAGCATTCTCAAGTTAAAAGCAGAATTTTAAAAGAAAATACTCATCCATTTCCCCTCAGTTCCGACTCATCCCGAAGGCTCGCTCATGGACTCCTGCTCTCACAGAGTGAAAGCGAGTGTTTCTTGCTGGGTGTAGCCTTCTTAAACATTTAACCGCAGAGGCCACATAGTGCCATATGCTTCAGCTAGAGCTTTTATACATGGCACTTGAAGGATGGCAACGTCAAAGAAAAATCATTCGTGCATAAAAAGAGACGAAGCTCTTCTTATCTGGGTGTATTCCAGCTTGCAAAGGGCTGAAGGACATCAGGTAAATTTAGGGAACATAGATTTTTAAAAATGAGAAAAACATTGTATGTATGTGTAGCAATTCTCCAAGCATATTATAATGAGTATACATTAGAAATAGGTACTAGTCAACATGAAAACTGGAGAATGTGTACTGCTAGTCTCAGATAACATGTCTTTGTGTAGAGCTGCACAGAAATCTGACCTGTGTGTGAAGGTAGTAAAGGAAAGAGATACAATACAACAACAGAAGTGGTGAGTTTCTCCTCCTGCTTTAGTCACCCATTAGATGCTATTCAGGTCTAGCTAAAGACTCAATGCTCTTAACAAAATACCTTTTAAATTCTTGACAAGCCACAGAGGCCACGATTCTCCTCCTGTCCCACAGTGTAGAGGTGCTGTCACCCTCAAAGCAAACAGGAAACTAAAAATGTGTTTTCTAGTCTATGACCTCTAACATCAGTTACTTTTAAAAATCAACTAAAAGCAAATAAAATTAGAAAATTTATTTCTGATTTTCCTTTTGATTACATGTTTGAATCCTATGAAGACACAGTTTTGTTTGAACAAGTGTTAATGTTCAAGATTTAAAATTAGAACAGAATTTATCTCAAAGTGCCAGGCATGGTGGCGCACACCAGTAATTCCAGCACTGGAGGCTGAGGAAGGAGGACCGGTGCAAGTTTGAGACCAGATTGGTTTACAAAAGTGAGCTCAAGGCCAGCCTGAAGTATATTGTGAGACCGTGCCTCAAAAAGACAAAAAAAAAAAAAAAAAAAAAAAAAAAAAAAAAAAAAAAAAAAAAAAAAAAAAAAAAAAAAAAAAAAAAAAGAAAGAAAGAAAGAAAAAAAAAATTATCTCAAAGTAATATTTTAAATGAGAAATTTAATCAAAATTGAGAAAGTGTGGAGATTTTCTCACGTTGCTCTACACACTATGTTTAAAAGTAGACTGTTTTCACACTGAGCATGAAGCAGGACTGCATGGTGTATGGCTTTACACATTACCTGAGGAATTTGGAAAAAGAAAAATTGAAGGGAAAAGGAAAGCAAAGATTTTAGTCACATGACATTGTGTGCAAAACAAAACTGAACACGACCTTCATGGCATGCAGAGGTTGAGAGAAGAGACCCAGAAAGATTTGCGACATAATTATTCCAAATCTAGCTTGCATTGAGCTGCAGAGAGCACAGGGTGTGAGGCTGGAGACGGGAAAACAGAGGGTATCTGAAAGCAAAGGCAGAGGAGGCACTGGCTGCTAGCTCCTGCCTAAGAGGAGGCAGAGATGACAGAAGCCAGCAGGGACTAAACTCTGAGGCTGGGTTTGCAAATTCCAAAGTTTCATCTTGTTGAAACTAGCAAACATGAGTGTCTTCAATTTAAGAGCCTATCTTCTCTTTAAGTACTTATTCTACAGAGATTTCTATGCTAAGATCCAGAACAAAAGTAAAGAAACAAGTGTGAAAGTAAAAGGAGCATTCTGTTAGTTAGCACTTCAATGTAATTTTTGTCATTCATTTTTCTCTTAAGTATTTATTAACCTTAAGTATCCTACATTAACCTTGATAATGAAGTAGCAGAATCTTTCTTTATCCACCACCATTTTCAGTCATTACAATCAAGAGTCTAAAAACATTAAATGCAAAGTCCCACACGTAAGTCAGAATATTTAAATAACTATTATCATATATTATAACTCATTTATATTATTTTAGTGTCAATTTCTTTACTGTTCCTACTTAATTAATTAAGCTCTATCACGATATGTTTGTGCAGCTGCTCCTTGGAACCACAGGGAAGTAGTTCTGAGATCCAGGCACCACAGTACTCCCAGATGTTCAAGACCCATTGAAAATGTTGCATTACTCACATGTGACCTATACAATTTTCCTGTGCACTTTAAATTACCCATAGATCACTAATAATACCTACTACCTGCTGGGTAAATGCTCATTATGCTGCACTATTGATGGAACAAGGACAACAACCCAATCTTTTTATTTGTAGTACTGCAATACAATGTTTGTTTTTTCAGATATTTTCATTCTGAGGTTAGTTGAACTTGTAAACATGGAACACATGCATATGGGGTCAACAGTTTAGGAAAAAAATGTTGCATGAGGCCACAGTACAAGAAAAATATTGTATAATAGTGCTCAGTGCTATCTATTGTCAAGAATCTACTGAGAGTGTTGGAACACATCGCCCAAAGCTAAGAAGTATTAACGTAATCACATTGTACAGATGACTGAGATAGGACAATAATTTGGACTTCCCAAATCAGTATTAACATGGAAAACCCAAAAAGGAAGGCAATGTATCCCTAAAATACCCTACAATAAACAGAAATGAAAAATATTATATTAATACAAATTTACATTTATATAAGTAATTTTATTCCTTATGCTCATTAATTGACATTAGACAATATCCAGGAAATTTATCCCTAATATCACACTCTGCTTGTCCTTCCATGGCAGTTATTTTCATTAAGTTTTCTTCTTAAGTAGCGATAATATTATGTACAGACTGCTACTAAAATTTCCATTTTTGTGAAGGCCACACTAGAGGCAGCCAAGAATGTTTTAAAATAAAATTGTTCCTTGGCTAGAGATAGAGGCTATTACTGAAACTCTAATTATTGGTACACATACATAAAGGAAAATTATACAGCTAGAACAAAATTAAGGAATAATATGCTGCAGGTATAAAGCTCAATTTAAAAAAATAAATTTAGGCTTCTTAGATTTTTAAAAATTTCTTATCTTAGAGAGAAAGAAATAAAAATAATAATAAAACAGAGTTTCAGAACTGGTCACTGGGAAAGTTACCATGATTAATACAGTGTATTTTTAGGTCTTCATAGTTATTCATAGTATAAGATATAAGGATTGGGGTAATCCACTAGGGTCCTCCATTTGTTCCCCTCTTGGACACATGCTTTCTTTCCCAATAAATATTCTTTTTTTTTTTCCCAATAAATATTCTATTCTAAACTTAAAAAAAAAAAAAAGATATAAGGATGGTACCTTGTTGAAACACTATGTTGGAGATGTAGCTTGGTGGAAGAGTGCCTGCCTAGCAAACCCTGAGTCTTTGACTGTTGATGTTGATATATATTCAAAGGCTCTTTGTCATCCAACACTAATGATTGAAGTACTTGGAGATGTTGCTGAGATAATTGCAGCTGTTCTACTCTCCTGACTCTGACGAGTTGTGACAAGAGGCTTCGCTTCATGCGCACAGCTGCACTGCAACACAGAATGGTTGGCTTCTGCACCACAGAGATGAGTCTGCAGTGATTTTTGCTGTAGTTCTGTATCATACAGCAATAAGTAACCTCGGTGTTGGATGCTTTCCCTAATTGATATCACCTGTGAAATCTAAATTGCATGATACCTGCCTTTTTGGACAGACTCATGTTCACAAGAAATTTAAGCTTTATATTACATGAAAATGACATTAAAATAAAATACACGTGGCATGGACATGAGAGGAGAAAACTGTAAAATCCTTTTTTCCCAAATAATTATCCTGCAAGTATGACATTCCAAACACGGTGCTAAGCAAGAGTAGTGTATCTGTGGATGATTTTGTTTGTGTTGGTATTTGAAGAACTCATCGTGTAACAAAAGATAGACAAAATGTCCTAGAGCAGAGTGATGAATGTTAAGCACAGGTTCCCATGAGAAGCACAAGGGAGACCTGGATAAGGAGGCTGTTCTTTCTGCAGGCTTAAGAAGATTTTCTACTACTGGGTATTTTTATTATATAAAGAGCATCTGGTCTGGGAAAAAGTACATGTTTGTTCATCAAGTTTATCTAAGCACTATTCTGCAAGCAAATTTTCAGGTTCAACAAACTGAATTTGACGAGTAGAAAATCCAGATTATTTAAGTATATTTTCCTTAGTTCTAATCGAAAATCAACACATAAAAACTAAACTTTACTCCAATAGTATTTTACTACAGTACAAAAATCATTACAATTAAAAATTTCAACCAAGTTTGAAATATGTGTTTTCTTTTATTTTTATGTGTTTGGTACAGGGTCTCACTACGAAGTTCAGACTCCTAATGATCCTCCTGTTTGAGCGTCCCCAGCGCTGGGACTACAGCTGTGTGCCACCATGCCCAGAATAGTCGTTATTTTCAATAATATTTCTATTGAAGTAATTAATTCTTCCATCGCCCTAAAGTCAAAACTATAATTCTGTTATTATCAGGTGGTAAAAGAGACAATGAACAAAATTCCTGCCACGCCTCCCAATTCTTTACTCTTAGAATTTGAAAGCTGAAATTTCTTTTCTCCCACATGTGTCTGATATAAATAGTAGAGAAACACAAGAAACAACATCATATTTTACTGCATATTTCAATTCCTGGGCAATATTGTGCTCTAAAAAGCACTTTGGCTTAAGTTTCCCTTTTATGTGTAATCTGAAAAATCAGACGAACTACAGAAATTAGTATCTACCTATATATTCCTAGAATATTATAACAAAGTCCAACAAATTGGATGGATTCAGACAATACAACTTTATTGGCTTGAGTGGCCTGGATTTCTTAAGAGTCAGACCAAGATGTCAAGAAGGTCATATCTCTCTGACAGCTCTGGGGAAAAATAGCTTTATTATTATTATTTTTTTAATTTTATGAATTTAAGACAGGGTGTACAGGATGTAAAAGATCTCACTACACAGATCTGACTCAAAGAGATTCTCCTGTTTTCAGCCTCCCAAGCACCGGGATTACAGGTACGTGTCACTCGGCCCAGTCTCATTGCCATCTCAGTGTGCCCAGAGAGCGGGGCCAGCATGGCCCACTAGGGATCGAACCCTGGCCACTGTGCTCTGTCTAAGCAGGTGCTTCAGTCTGCTGGGCTATCTGCTGGCCCAAAAAGAATCCTCGTTTAATCTACTAGATTCTGTTGTGCTCATTGCGATTCCCTGAATTGAAAGGTTCATGTCAGTTTTTTAATGGTCGTTCCTTCCAATGTTCCATGATTAAACAAAGAAACTAAGTCAAAACTGTAGAGCAAGAAAAGGAACAAAGAGAAAGTCTAAAATGCCTGCCATCCTAGTGGCTAAGATTGTCAACTATATTGAATATATGTGGGTTGATCTATGAATTTATTTTGAACAGAAAATAAAAATTTAGAAAAAATATAAAAACCATTTACTGGAGAGAAGTGTTATAGAATAAATGAATTGGCTTTTTTCCCACATAATTCCTTTTTTTTTTTTCAATCAGAAGTACATTCAAAAATAGAATTTAGGTACTTCTTACACTGTAGTTTGTATGAAAATTGTTCCAAAATCGGCTAATTATTTTTACTTGGGCAATCAATGTACTTTAGGAAGGAAAAGTGTGCCTCTAAGAATTTCTCATCAACAACAACAACAACAAAAAAATATTTATGAGATAAAGAGAGGTGATGAAACTGGACATGGTAGTTTCATGAAAATTATCTGCTAAAACAGATTACCTTCAAAAGAAATGATTAGTTCAAGAAATACAGTTTGACTTACATCAACCAAAGAATTCAATTACAGTTACACAATCATTTCATATCAGAGATGTATGGTACAGTTGTGCATGACTAATATTTCTACCTAAAAATATAATATTTTCCATTTCATTTGAACTCTTCTGGGTAGAAACTTTGAAAATGTTTTTCCCCATATTCAGCTAGGATTTATATTAATTCCAGATTATCTAATGTGTAAGTATATTTCGATGTATGAAGAAGCTCTATGCACAGGATCAGTTCTTGCTACACTGCCCAATAGGGTTTCTTTAGAACAAAATAAAATGTTCAAAGAAAATTAAAATGGTGTAC